>NJDD01004720.1:268358-290223 GCA_002245505.1 Calephelis nemesis | reverse complement strand
AAACTGTTTAATTAGCACCAACAATACACATACTACTAAAAACTCAACGTACGTTTCGCTTCGTAACCGAAGCATCATCAGGAGAAATCGACTGCACTCCACGAAGGTTGAGTTTTTAGTAGTATGTGTATTGTTGGTGCTAATTAAACAGTTTAGTGGTGTGTATTGTGTGGAGCTGGATATATTTGGGAGTTTTAGCTTCCGGTAAGTCCAAGTCATTCTTAGCGCACTATTTTGTCTGTTTTGTTACTCCATAATACGTATACACATTTTTTAGCGGAAAATTTGCAAATTAAATAATTTTATTTAGATTCAAATAGTTCACTTTTGGTTACTATCCAAAAATATTTTATCGAAAATCCTAATTTTCACTACGCATGAAAAAGACACTCACATTTATGTTCTATTTTAAATTAAATACATTTTGATTGTTCTATTCACAATAACATCTAAACGAAGGAGCACAAAAATTGGCACACTCATAGTTTATGTATAGAAGAAGTGAAGAACGCTAATATTTTTCAATAATAATGCTTATAAACACACTACCATGCATTTGACACACACAAACAAATATATTGATGATAACGATAAAAGATCACAGATGGCGCACTAAAAAGTTTGGAAACAAAGTAGTTGGTCTTGAGAAATGAAAATGGCGTTCTAATCAACAAGATATTAAAATTTATTATGGTCGAATTTTGACCAACGGGCGACTACTAGGACAAATAATTACGTAAATACATCATTGTTATAAAGCAATACACATCCGTATATCTTACAAACGTACGTGTGTCCATAGACATAGGACAATACCGAAATACAAAAGCACATCACGTTTGGACAGACATTATCGAAATATATCTAAAGTGGCGGAAGCTTTGGGTCTCTTTGCTCATTTTCAGCGTCAATGAGGCGCGAGATAATTGCCTTTGGAATCGAAACCCTCGACGCACCGCCCGCCTATGATGATTTATTTACATCCGCGTAATTAACTGTCGCACTACGTGACGGGGAGATTTGGCGACGCCAGCGCTTTATCACTGAACGCCGGGTAACTTAAACGAAAAAAGCAAAAAGCTTATCACCGTTGAGAAGAAAATAAGTAAACAACCCGTTGGGAATTTGTGCGCTTAATTAAGCTGCTGGAGGGACTGATAACGTTTTTTCAATTAGGGGTTTTATTAATTTAACTTTAAATTAGTGTTGAATCTTAACATTTAATATTGTGCACACACGCGATACGCTGCGATTTTATTTCTTTTTTAGGTATAACTAAAAACAACATAATTATTAAAGAAGGAAGGAGATTAATAAATAATAATAAAAAATAATAAACACACACCTTAGAAACTCGGTGTCACGACATGGGAGGATGTACAGATAGGGATTTTAAACGAAAACAAAATGTCGACTTGTGTGGGGCACGTCCATAGAATTGTTGCGTTCGAAATATTTTCGATACTGAATTCTGTAACACGACGGCCCTTACGTGGAAAAGTTAACCCTCCCTTCAAAATACATAATGATGACATTGGGGCACAGGAAGGAATATAATTGAACAAATTAGAAGAAATAGAACAGAACCTTTACCACGATTTGGTGTAGATTAGGTTCGGTAATTGACGTTTTGAAATCTATAGCATCTATAGCGCTATTCTTCTAAAAATATTCCCTTAGTTACCGATAGAGGCGCTGTTTCAAGTTGTCACACTCATAACACGAGGACGCTTGCGAGTAGGTATAGTAAAATATCTTAATGTATCGTTACGCCCATATCCCGAAGGGCTAGGCAGAGGCGCAACCAGGGCATCCACCACTAGCCGAAGACATTAACGCCCACAATATAGTAGGTGGGATAGAATAGTATAGTAAACTCGATGAACCTAAAGCTCATGATAAGGGTACAGAAATAGTGAAAAATGACAATAGCGGCAGAATACTGTATCAAACAAAACAAACTACAGACCTTGACGGGAATCTTAGTTCAAATGCAGTATTCCAAATTTCTAGTTATCAAACTTAGACGATGCGTGCCAGAACTAGTTTGAACCGGCTGCATTTAGATTAACTTGTTACTGGCAGGCATAATGTTGGACGGTCCTCTGCAGTTTAGCGCGGGACAAAGTTATTATTTCCCGTTACGAAGCTCCGTCGACTTTAACCGAGTTTCGATTCGTAGCAAGCCGTTTGTGAAACTTGAACGGATGATCACGTCCCACTCGTAACTATGACGAGTCGGCTAAGTCTATCAAAGCACTATTTATTAGCTACGAGGGCTTTCGACAATTATTAGCTTGGCGACAGATGTCAGTGTATTTTCAGGGAACTTAACTAACGCAAGAGGCTTTATATATTAACTTCAAAATAACAACGCAATGCTAAGTTATTTGGTTTCGGGTTTAGACTTATATGTATTAATAAAAATCAATTGCTGTTCGTTTGTCTCGCTAGAACTCGAGAACGGCTATACCAATTTGGCTAATTTTGATTTTGAATTATTTGTTGAAGTTCAGGGAAGATTTAAAAGATAAAAAACTGGGAATAACAATATTTTAAGTTTTACCATACAAACAGGACGGGTGGAACGAAGTTAGCCGGGACAGCTAGTTACTATATAAAAAGTTTCGTCTTTATGCCATACCAAACACATTTAAGCATTGGAAACAACTTTCCAAGTTTAGTATTAATTTACAAAGGGTGAACTGGAAGGTAACTGATGCCAAGGGATGAACGTCGCTTCAAGACATTGAAGAAGTTATTTCCCTTTCTGGAGAAAATATTCAACCATATTCGCAACTATAAACGCGCATGGAGGTGACAAAACTACGGTAGCAGAAATATTTCAGTCACGAAATATGCTGAAACCATAAGACAATGTATAAAGCATGTCAGAGTGTCACTTATATAAACTTAATAAAAACTATGTTGTATGTGTGTATGTTTAAAATCAGGCACATTCGCACATATAATACCAATTGAGTTGATCCAAAGAGAACGTCAAGAAGGCTTAAAGCAAATGTACAATGTGACGTCATTGCATCAGACGTCGTGACACGTCGTTCAAAGGCTGTCCTTTAAACAAGAAGGCTTTAAGCAAATGTACACATGTTTATATGTGAAGTTGCAACAGACGTCGTGACACGTCATTCAAAGGCTATGTTAAACTTCATTACTGCTGCAGATGAGTGCTATGTACGTGAAAACAATGCACTTAAAATGTTATCTGACGTTACTCAGCGAAAATGTGCGACGTGTGTTCCAATTTTGAATTAATTAATATATGGTCAACTACAATTTATTTAACAATGTGTCGTTAGATATTTATAATGTATTTTTTATTTGAGGTCAACGAACAAGCATGCGACTGTCCTGATGGTAAGAGGCAACCTGGCCTAGAAACACCATAGATGTTACAAGTGCGACACTGCCCTGAGTCTGGGATGGAAGGCCTATTGTGTAAGTTTACAGGCTACCTTCCAAACCGAAACATGACGAGAGTCATTTTGGCGTCAGAAACAGGTAAGGCGGTGGATCACTACCCGGACAAATTGATGCACTCTACCATCAGTGGTCTTGTTGGTAATGACGTATATTTTAACATTTGCTCGCTTTTAATGAGGATGGAAGAGAGACAGATGGTCTATCCTGCTCAGCGGACCCGGACCAACAAAGAGATAGTAAAGTAGCAGTATCGTTACCTTTTTTAAATTTTATTTAATTAAATTATAAAGACTGACAAAAAATCTTAACTACTTCATAAATTGTAATACGTGATTGTTTTATAAAAAAATCCAAGTAGTTATACGAAAGCCATGTTATTATAAAACTTGAAGCACTTGAACTTATCGCCTCTGTGGTCTAGCGGTTCAGTTGTTGGACTTGACTGCATGAGGTCCCGGGTTCGAAACCCGGGTCGGGCAACAAAAAGAAAATTGGGTTTTTCCAATTTTCTAATAAAAAAAATGTTGCTCGGGATAGGATATGTGCCCGGTTGACGATAGGCTTGCCACCTATCACATTGTGGGACTTAGTATCTTCGGCTAGTCGTGGGTGCCCTGGTTGTGCCTCTGCCTACCTCTTCGGGGATATGGGCGTGAAGATACTTGAAGCACAGAAACCGCTACGTCGTTTAATTCCGAAAGCTAATCTACCCGAGAACTTGTCCAAAGCTATCCGACGCCGCAACTGATTGAATCCATACAATTGTTTGCGACAAAACGTCTAACTAAATGGTTATTCACGTCTTTCATACAATAACTTGCAAATCCTATTAATATTACCAAAGTTTACCAAGACGTTTGGATGTTTCTGACGGTGGAATGTATATGTAGCAGTACACACAATACTTACCAGATTTTATATTACATTTTATATTGTAAAAGGTTTTGTGGTAGAGTTCTATAAATTTTAAAGAAAGAAAAAAATTTTTTGTTTCTTTAAAATTTATAGACTATTATCCCAAGCACAGGGCAAGTGCTAAAATAAAAATACGTTTATGGTAGAGTTTCGCAGCGACTCACTCGGATTGGTACTGTAATACCGGGACGTGTTATTTATATCTATTTTCTATAAATAAAAGGACTTTTACCTTTTTAAAACGTTATAATATATTTTCTCATTATTATTCGCTTTACATCTTTTATAATATCTTTTCAAAGGTCAATTCAAAGAGTATATAAATACTACGTAATAAGAGGCGGGACTTCCATAGATATATAGCAAACCCGAATTTGTACAAAGTTTACTTGAAAAAGTATAACCCGTATAATTTGAAAGTAAGTCTAAAGGCATTCAGATATAAGGCAACCAACCAGTGTCATATGATTTGGGCGAATAATAAACATAGCAAACTTTTTTTTTTCATTTTTTGATTTAAGAGTTGCGCCAAACTGGGTCAATTGAATTGTAATTCTCTTTTTTCATTCTGCGTTCTTAATCTTTTTTAAAATTCAAATATACTTTTTAAACAGCCAGTAGAGTTTGCATCGTAATGCAACCTCTATAGTACCACCGCCTTACCTATTCTCCTGTCGCCATAACGTCATGACGTGTTCCAGTTTGGAGGGTAAGGTAGTCGGTCAACTTACTTTTGCTCGAGGCCTTCATCGATGGCGCCAGAACTCTACCCTATAGTCTTTTTTTATAGCATTGGAAGGCAAACAAGCAGACGGATTTCCTGATAGTAAGAAATTAACGGCGCCTAGAGACACCAAAGGTGGTAATGATGCGTTGCCAACCTGAAGCCGGGATGTAAGGCCTCGAGCAAAAGTCAGTTTACCGGCTACCTTACCCTCCAACCGGAATACGTCAACAGCAAGCGTTGACGTTATGGCGGCAGGAATAGGTAAGGCGGTGGTACCAAACCGGGCGAGTCGCTGCGAAACTCTACCACCTAGTAAGATGTCACGGTGTTAGTGACGGTTAGCCTATGCTCGCCTTTTACGAGCTACCTGGCAGGAAGGCAGATGGTCTATTCTACAAAGGAGCCCGGACCAACACGGGGAAAAGTGTCTACAAATAATATTCCTAGAGAAACAATTTTTGTCACTTTAATGAAAAAAATCCCATCAAGCCTCTGCTGCTGATTGTAATGGATTATTCACTGCTGTGGAAGCTTATATTCGGGAAAACATCTGCAATATGCGGCCGTAACACGCTAGTGCTCGAAAAAGTTGGATATCTGCAATCCGAATGGCCGCTTCTAATGCAAAAACCACAGCAAACTGAATTAAGCGGGAAAATATTTATTAAAATATCCATTTCTATTACTCTGATCTATTTCTATTTCTATTACTTTGATCCTAACAGCTTAACCCCTAGCCCCGTAAATTAAATTTCCCCGTGTTGGTCCGGGCTCCTTTGCAGAATAGACCATCTACTTTCCTTACCAGGCAGCACGTAACACGTAAAAGGCGAGCATAGGCTCGCCGTCATTAACACCGTGACATCTGACTAAGTGGTAGTGTTGGGCGAATCGCCCGGATCGGTACCACCTTACCTATTCCTGTCGCCATAACTTCACGGCGTGTTCCGGGTCGGAGGGTAAGGTAGCCACTAAACTTTTGCTCGAGGCCTAACATCCCGGCCTCAGGTTGGCAACGCACCATTACCACCTTTGGTGTCTCTGGGCGGCGTGAATTTCTTACTTCAGGAAACCCGTCTGCTTGTTTGCCTTCTAATATCATAAAAAAGGTACTTAATGGGTTAAAAGTAAAATTTATATAGTGTGTGTGTGTGTATTGTTTATCGCCTCTGTGGTCTAGCGGTTCAATTGTTGGACTTGACTGCATGAGGTCGGTTCAAATCCCGGGTCGGGCAACAAAAATAAAATTGGGTTTTTCCAATTTTCTAATAAAAAACAATGTTGCTCGGGATAGGATATGTGCCCGGTTGGCGATAGGTTTGCCACCTATCACATTGTGGGACTTAGTATCTTTGGTTAATCGTGGGTACACTGGTTGTGCCTCTGCCTACCTCTTCCGGGATATGGGCGTAAAGATACTTTTACTTTTATATAGTCTTGTTTTTGCCTTCAACGTTTTTTAATTACAAGGCTAGCCTCAGACAGCATTAATGTTTTCGGTGTAGGACGTATGGTTTACTGCGATTAGTGTGACACATTGCCGGGGTTGTAACAAACGACCGTGTCCACGTCGCGTCGCCTCAGACGGATGACCGCATCGTGCCAACCCTACTGTAGTCATTACAATATATTAATTGCCTCTCCATTGGCTATCTATTCACACGTCGTTAATATGCTGACACTATGTGCAATGCTATGGCGGTGATTCGGAAATCGATATCTGTTTGAAAGATTTCAGTTGTCTAAACCAGAGTTTCCCAAACTTATTTCGTGTAGAGTAGTTGTGTAAACCAGAATTTCCCAAACTTTTTTCTTATAACGCCCACTTTGAAGATTATTTAAAGCGCTCTATTTTACTCACCTTGAAAACTTTAATAACTTTAATAATAGTCTAGCGTGGAGATTGATCAAACCTATATACTTGACGAGACTTTTTTTTTTACCACAGAGAGCAACATTAATAGATACCTTACAATGTTAAGAGCATATTTAATTATAAATTAACATTATTAAGAGTGCCTTTTAGCTATTTAAAATTAATGAACATTTCAAATAAAATATTATCAGTCCCCTCCATGTTTTTTTGAGCTTCATGCCGCCTCCTAGACATATAGTGCTCAAAAGAAGCGTTATCTTTGAAAAATTTATAAACATGTGAAATTTAATATTATCAGCCCTCTTCATTTTTTTCATGCCGCCTCTCTTTAGGCATCCACAGCTCACAAGAGTGCATTATCGACGATTTTTTGATCAGAAAAGAAAATAAAAATGAAAAAGACTTACATAGTAATAAAAATTAAGTCAAAAATTTTCGAAAGTTTATTACAAATTTTTGAAAAGGTTCTGAAATTCTTCAACCAATTTCAATTATTTAAATGCATGCAATTTCTTTTCACTCCAAGTCAAACACTTTCAAAAACATTATTTTTGAATTTTATTGCATTTGCTTTTTACTCATTATAAATATTGTTAGTAAACGTGAAAGTTAATAATAATAAAGTATCTTCACGCCCATATCCCCGAAGTGGTGGGCAGAGGCACAACCAGGGCACACACGACTAGCCAAAGACACTAAGTCCTACAATTTGTTGCCCGATCCGGGAATCGAACCTGGGAACCTGGGAACCTCATGCAGTAAAGTCCAACACATGGCTCGCTAGACCACAGAGATAATAATAAATAAACTTAAAACCTAAGCTGTGCTTTATTATATAGATCGAGTGGGAGAGATATATTGGATTGAAAAAAAAAAATAACGTAGCGCATGAGAGGCCGGGGTTAAATGCTAGTTAATACATAAGCCCTAAACATACGCATACTAAACTTGTTTATTTAGAGATCCAGCTAATTTAAGGACTCCCTTTTTTCAGTATAGACCGTAATATAAGTTTCTCCCGAGAAACGAGGAATTTTGTGAAAGTTTGGATGTCGAATGTTCATAAGTTTGTTTGTAACTGAATCACCGTAACGGGTGAATGGATAAAGTACACTTTCCCCCCTTTTCCCGTTTCCCGCCTAAATGAGTCACGTGCATGACTATTCAAGAGACAAAACTAGCTTCTTCCAATGACTTTACCAGCTATTTAAAAATCTTACACAATACTTGAATATGACAAGCGCATTATTAAAAAAAAACTCGTTAAACACAGCTCCAAGTGTATAATTACAAATGGAGTTTCACCATGAGTCGAGGAGGCAAATATATTATTTTGAAATACAAAAGTAGGAAAACGGGCTCTTCCAATAAAGTGTAAGTCTTTAATTTGGTTTTCAAATCCCAATTTTTGTTGTCTTATATATTGTCACGAGAAGGATTTTAAATAAAAATAGGAGACTATGTATAGGGAGCATGGGAAAAACAGTGTCTTAAATTATACAAACTGTTAGCAGCTGTTAATGCCAAGCGATACGAAGTGCGCCGGATCGGCTAGTTATATAATAAAACTTAGATTTTTTTTATTTTAGCGGATTGATACTCGTATCATTTAGGAATAAGTGTTAACAAAAGGATACGAATCTTGATCAAAACATGGCAGTTTTCATGGCGGCAGAAATAGGTAAGACAGTGGATCCCTACCTGGGCAAATTGCTGCAAAACATTCTACCGCCCTTAAAATTTCAGTTCCATTCAGGGCAGACAAAATATAATGGGCGAATACCTTTCGACCTTTCGAAAATTCGACCTAACTACTTCTGCCCATAGGGACCAAAAGCAAATAATATATTGGTAAGTCTACCCAGATTAGCAACTTACTACCAACATCTGGGAGTTTTTTTTATCTTATTTGCCATCTTAAAAAAACAAAAAAGAAATCAAATTTAGTGGGAATAAAAACCCAAAGTTTTTACATTGAAATTGATAAATGGGGAAGCCTTTGAGTTCCGTCTATCTATTGGGGCGGCCAGGGAGCACGGGTCAGGGGTCGAAGGGGGGCAATAACCACCCGAAACTAATAACATTTTTTCGATAGTGAACGAGAAAACTGTTATTTCTCTAGTATCCTCCACAACAATTCGTATTTGCATGAGGTGACTAAGATGGAGTGGAGTTCTCAAGTTGTTTTTTTCTAAAATATGATTTTCACGTCGCCCATAAACACCATAGGTGTTAACGGTGCGTTAATAAACATTTGGGATATTAAGATCGAAAGTTAATCTATCTATATATTAATACGTGATGCCAAAACTTTTAACCCCTTTTTAAGAAAATCGCGCGGACTTAGGAACATAAAATTTGGCACACTTATAGTTTATGTGTAGGAGAAGTGCAGAACGCTAATATGTTTTAATAATAATGCTTATAAAGTAAATTAAATAAATAAATAAAACATTACCCCCACACTACCATGCATTTGACACACACAAACAAGTATATTGATGATAACGATAAAAGATCACAGATGGCGCACTAAAAACTTTGGAAACAAATCAGTTGGTCTTGATCAATAAAGATGGCGTTCTTATCAACAAGATATTAAAATTTATTTTAGTCGAATTTCGACCAATGGGCAACCACTAGTCCGAATAAAAATTCTACCTGACGATTACGAATATAAACTAAGGAAACAAAAACGACTTCTTTTTTTATCTGCTTGGTAATTGTAAAAGAGCACATGCAGTAAAAATGTTCATTACGTGTGTATTTCTTTTAATTACCCATGTTTTCATGTACCCAATGAATTTATTCATAGTTTCTTAGAAAGAAAATTATCAAACACAGTTATGAACTCGGGACCTACTTCGTAATGCACAGAACCAACACTACATGTTATCGGTTTTCTTATTTAAAAAAACTAGCTGGATAAGTTCTGATAAGTTTTGGAACAAGTGGTTGGAATGTAAAGTCGCAAAGACCAAAAAAGCACAAATCCGCTTCGATACGGCCCGACATAGTGTGCGATGCTCCTTACAAAATGTATAAAAGCGATCTAGGCGGATTATTGCGCCTCAATAAGTCCTGTCGCGGCCCGTCAAAAGTGTGTGCAGTCCTTAATAAAAATTTAAACAATATAAATACGTATACCTAAATCAAACTTGTTTACTATGTATAATAAACTTATACTAACATAAACATTCAGTCTTTTATCTACTAAGCTCCACACACAAGTCATTGCAAACAAAAGTTACCGTATCAAAGGTCAAAGAACTAAATTCACAAAAGAAAAACGTTATACATTTCCCTGAGGTTGTCAACCCTAGTGCGGACATGAAAATCGTTCCAAAACGGTTCTATACCAAAAAAAATACATCAATAAAAAATGAACGGAGGCGTTCTTGTCTTGTCGAGTTCAGTAAAGCGGTTGAGGACACTTTTAAACTGTAACGCGTATAACGAACGACTCTCGAGTGCAGTCGGTGCAGTCCGCCGGCAGTAGGCACGCGCCACCACCTTCATTACGGCCGCTTCGTCCTGCGAAAATACACCTTCAGCTCAGACTCCACGACTAATTATTACCTGAGAATGTAGCAAAAATATTCAGCCCACTCGTGAAGCTTTTACCGTAATAAGTTTATAGTAGAGCATTTCAAACGCAAATTAATTAAAAACTGTAAATCTTCGTCCCGTTGTTCTATGGTTGAGATTTGATTTATATGTCAGCATTTGTGTACTGAATGAAGCTATTAACGCTTTGACGATCATGTGCAACAGTATCATTTACCGTTTTACGGCCAATGTTAATAATGTATCTCTAAAGATGGTTTCCAAGCAATCTATATAGCTGCGTATCCGCCGGCCTATCCTATCCCTAAATTCCATATTTGTCCTTTCCACAGATATGTTATTGGCAAGCGATAACATAAATTGGATCAAAATATCAATCTTGGACATCAAGTTTTGGAATAGGATTGATTATTAATGTTGGCCGTTAATGAGTAATTGCATTCTGTCTTAACATCTATTTAAAAATCTAACAAAAAAGGCCAACCTCATATTTTACGTATTTACCTTCAAATAATATGTAGATTTGTAATAATTAAAAAAAATTGTACCTTTAGCTTAATTATGATATTCACTCATTTTTAGATGGTTTATTGTAAAAAATGTTTAAATGCCTTTTTAAGTACAACAGCACTATTTAAATTATGTATGTATAAAAATGTACTTAATCGACACTGTATCCCACAAAACACAAGATGTGTGCCAATAGCCTACTACATATTTGTAGACTAGTCGATTCGCACACCTATAAATTCAATTCGTGCAAATCGCCTACAGAAAAATAACGTTTTTTTAAAAATGGTCAATTCACACATTTCAGATTTAAAAAAAAAAACCGTTTTTTTCAGTTTTACTAAAAAAACATGACTCAAGAACAGTTGAGGTTCTTTTTCAAATGTAAATAGTAACTTCTGTTAACATTGTACATATATTTTGATATTCGTATCATTGTAAACGAGAACCTGTACTAACGATACAGATTTACATACATACATACATAGATTTAATTTTTAGCCCTGATGATGCTGTATAAGCGAAACCGGTAGGCTATTAATTACAAAGTAATAAATTATAAGTAAAACAGTACAAGTGTTTCTTTCTTTAAAAATATGAATATTTGGAAGTTTTACCAAGTGCCGACGATGGAAAATATCAAATAGATTTACATACCTTGTAATATATATCTATCTATTAATTATCTAAAGCGTATTTTCAAAGATGTTCTATAGAAGTTTATCAATCAATCGATTGGCATTGATTGGCGACATGCCGCCGTCTGTGGAGCTTGATCGTAGCAATAGTGCCCCTCCTCTATTGGCTGACCCAATATAGACCACCGCAAATCGACGTGCGAGTAATACAATGAGCCGACGATTAGATGAATGACACGAGAGAGATCCTATGCCCACTTGTATACGAGAGTGGATGCCAAAAATGTTTATGATGTCAAACAGGACGGGAATAGAATCGGCCGGTTATCGCTGCCAACTTTTGTACCTGTGTCCTCAGCGTGCTATCTGTGGCACGTGGCCGTCCGACACTACTTTTGCCGACTCGAAATATTTATTTAAATCTTTTCCGACATGAAAGAGCTTAGAGCAATATTGTTTATGATAATCATATTTATTTTTCTTCACTAGGTCAGTATTAGATAACAGCTTGGAAAACAGGTGCTAGATATTTCAATATAATGTATGATTTTTATTATATCTTTGATATCATATACTGTCTTATTAATAACATAGACTAAAGTAAGAGTAAAGTTAAATTTATATTAAAATCTGTATCGCAGTGTAATAAAAATACTAGTTTAAACCTTGGAGTGATTTAGTCGATTTTTAATAATAAGAGGCATAGTGTTTAAACAACGTCTCTTATGTCAATATGAAAATAGTTCAATTAAAAGACACACCTTTCCACACTTAGGACATGTGTACTGAGGATTTCTTCTCTTTTGTTTTACCACGATCCTTGACCATAATCCTTTGATATACCATGAGGAGAACAGTTAACATCTGAACCATATTATAATAAAATCAAAATATTATTAAATGACGACCAAACGGTACTTTTGGTCGGAACATCACTGCCCAAGTTCATAAAATAAAGTTATTAACGTAAAAAACAGTAAATGTATGTTATATTATGTATCTTCACGCCCATATCCCCAAAGAGGTAGGCAGAGGTACAACCAGGCCACCCACGACAAGCTGAAGACATTAAGTCCCACAATGTGATAGAGCAATCCTATCGCCAACCAGGCACATATCCAATCCCGGTCAACGTTATTTTTTAACAGAAAATTGAAAATACTCATTTTAATTTTTTTTTTCTGCCGCACCCAGGGATCGAACCCGGGACCTCAATAAGTGAAATCCGACGCCGCATCAGTAGACCACAGAGGCGATTTGTAGTGATAATGTAGTGAACAAATAAATGTATACATTTTGATAGTAAAACCAACCGAATATTCCTATTTACGTTATCCCCGTAACAAACGAAAGAATGTAACCGAGTCACGGGCCGAATACCGAATACCGAATTCCGGATTTTTTCTCAAAGGAGAAAATACGCAAAATCCAATTTGCAAAAATTTGCGGATAGGAAGGAAATTAGGTAAGCAAAGTCAATTGTGAAAGTAAGTAGAATTTGAATTTAAAATGATTTATAGAGGAAAAGGGGAGTGGCTAATGAGCCGACACGCGAGAGGGGCGCGTTCTTACGCCTGTTCGCGCCACTTTTTTACCGAAACCTCTGGGCGGCGCCTGACGTCGAGACACCGGCTTTGGAATGTTCACGTAATGCCTTAACGGTCTTTCAAATACAGTGTTTATTCAGAAATAGCTCTGACGTGTACATAAAATCTGACGAAACGTTTTTACTACTGACTAGCAGTTTCACGCAGTTTCGTCTGCGTAACTTGGCTTCTACTGCACCGATTTTGATGAAACAAATCCTATGTCATTCAGGGATAATGTAGCATTCTAAAGGTGAAAGAATTTTTGAAATCGGTCCAGTAGTTTCGGAGCTTATTCGTTTCAAACAAACAAAAAATCAAATCTTTCCTCTTTGTAATACGAGTATTAATATATAGAAGTATAGATAGCCTAGTATTACAATTTTATGTGCTTGTTCGCTGTTTAAACAGCTCAACTGGTGTTATGAGACAAACATTTTAGACGCCATATATATTATACTAGCGGCCCCCGCCCCGGCTTCGAACGGTTATGAAATATACATATAAACCTTCCTCAACAATCACTGTATCTATTAAAAAAACGGCATCAAAATCCGTTGCGCAGTTTTAAAGGTTTAAGCATACAAAGGGACATAGGGACAGAGGAAGCGACTTTGTGTTATACTATGTAGTGAGGTATGATAATATACTAAGCTACAAAGGGCCAATTCCATTCTTTAGAGACGTTTAAGTTGTAACGCCCTATAAAAAACCTTCTTGAACATATCGTAACTGTGCAAGTAATGAAAAAAAAATTTTTTGTGACGTATATATATTGAATTTACCGCTGAAACTACTGAATATACAATCTTTTTTTTAAGACTTAAACACTTTCCGCTTTACCACGAAAACAACACGCCTGTTTAAATAAACACTTTCTAAAATTGACTTACCAATAACATGCTACAACACGCGGATGACGTGGCAGCATGTCATTGGCTGAAAATTCAATTTTCGACTGTGTTTAATAAAACATATTGTGTTTAACGAGTGTTTATTTTTTTGTAGTCAGACGAAAAGTAATTTATAGTCTGCAAAAGCTACATACAAACATAAAAGAAGGAAATTGATAGAAGGCGTTATTAAAGAAATCAATACTTACACCTGAATTAAACAATTTGCGGAAATCAATACTTAAATTCAAATTAAATAATTTTATTTGGATTTATAAGAGGACTCATTTATGCTACTGTGCATTTCACAGAAATAAATCATCGTTTCCAACTCATTTCAACTAGAGATCTTATTTTAAGTTCGCAGAAAGAGTTACTCCGCAGTTCGCACTCCACAAAAAACTAGTTTTTGTGAAATCTTTGAATTAAGAAGTATTTACAATGGTGAAGTTCCAAAGAAGTTTGCTCGCCGGCACTGCAGCTTAACGCTAAAATATGCATTCGTATACGGAGTTATCTCGACCACTTTTACCGTTGCCGGCGGCCATTGTTTATTCCGGCTTTATAACATTAGTTGCCCACTTTATACACTAATGTCCGGCCGCTACAATCTGTTTTGATCTCCTCGGTACAAACATACAACTTTACGTATGTTTGTTTATGTGTGTGTATGCATGTATGTAACTACGTGTGTGCGCCAGTGTGTGCGTTCGTTGAGAATAAAATTTAAGACTGTGTTTAATAAAACCTGTGTTTAACGAGCGTTTATTTGTGTTTATTTTTGTAGTAAGAGGAAAAGTGTTTACAGTCTGCAAAAGCTACCTTCTGCATACAAACAAAAAAGGACTCATTTTCACTACTGCTTAGCGCTGAAATATGCATTCTCGTACGGAGATTTCTCGACCACTTTTACCGTTGCCGGCGGCAGGCGGTCGGCCATTGTTTATTCCGGTTTTATGATATTAGTTGCCCACTTTATACGGTAATGTCCGGCCACTCCAATCTGTTTTGATCTCCTCGGTACAAACATATAACTTTTATTAAATTACTAGTTGTCACCCGTTGGCCGAAATTCGACCATAACAAATTTTAATATCTTGTTGTTAAGAACGCCATCTTTATTTCTCAAGACCAACTACTTTGTTCCCAAACTTTTAAGTGCGCCATTTGTGATCTTTTATCATCTGATCAAATTATTTTTTCTTTTCTTTTCTTTTTAATATGTAACAAAGAATATAGGCCAATCGAGTTCATACAAAAAATTATAAAAGACAGCTCGAATGAGCTTTCTTCTTTTTCTTTATCACTAGAACTGCGACTATTTCTAGGTTTCATATACAGGTGGTTTACAAAAAAAATCAAAGCACTGTATATACTATAGGTTTGACTTTCATATACAGGTGGTTTACAAAAAAAATCAAAACATTGTATATACTATAGGTCAATGTTGATGGTAATAAAGCCGCGGCTTTTGAGATTAATGCAACGGAAGCAGGGACGACCTCTCCAGGTGTTTCATTAAATAGTGCGCGGCGCCTCGGCCCGCTCGCACGGCCATTATGAAGGCTGTAAGCTCGAGGGCCATTCGCTTTAAGAACGCCCGTGCCACTTTGTAACGGCCTTAATGAATCTTGTTACTTATAGGCGGGCGTAAATTGCCTGTTTTACTGACGGCTGGTTAAAAAAAAATATTTATATCCGACAGAATGCACTTGCATTATTCGAGAAACTTATATTGAACAGTGTATAACATGTAACAAAGAATATAGACCAATCGGGTTCATACAAAAAATTATAAAAAGACAGCTCGAAAGAGCTTTCCTCTTTTTCTTTATCACTAGAACTGTGACTATATTCAGGTCAGAGCAACATTGAATTCAGTTTACTATCTCCTTCTTAAATATTCTTGCTTCCACATCATCTGAGCCATGTTCAGGTGCAGGGGGTATGATAGCCGGTTCACATAATTACGCCAGAGGCGTAAAGGTTTCTAATTGACATGAAAAGTTTACCTTCTTTTGTGACAATAGAGTACCTGCATTTCTTATCACTATATGTTTTTCCATGTTTATTTTTCAGTCCCTTGCTATTATTATATCAGTACAAAAAAAATTAAAATATTTTTAGTTTTGTTAGAAAAAAGCCTCATACTGTATCTTCAGAACTTAGTAACTCTGTATACAATGTATTTGTTTGAACTGTAGAGTTTTCTATTAATCCTTTCAACACCTGCCTTCAAACCACAACAAAAAACAAATAAATGTAATATCTATTGAGATGTGAAGGCTAACATTTTTTTTATATATATTTTCTTACTGTCTCGTCGTCGCTAAGGTTCAACCTGGTATTATATTCTACATTACATTGTGATACAGACTACAATATCAACTTAATTTTACTCCTTCGTTAGTATTTGAAACACATGTAATATTTATCTATAACTTTCCCACATAAACTTTTGTATGTTCAAAATAACATGTTTGCACGAAAATGGGCGTTGAATTGGAAAATAAGCGCGAGCATTGTGTATCGATATCTGAAACCACTTCTACGAATGCATTCCAAAACATTGCCCGTTTGGAATGTTCCACCGTCGGATTATTCAAGAAGAATAGCCACTAGTCCTTACTGAGTTCAAATGTTGGTATTACGTTTCAATTTGCAGTAATAAATTTTTAACATTACTTACTAGGTGATACGAGGGACGTAGTCAAGTCTTAACTATGAATATTGTATTATAAAATGTGACATTTATGTATATTTATGTTATTAATATTTTCAAAAATATGTGAAAGCGTCACTTTCTGCGTTCACTGTGATTAATACTTATATTGCTCGTTCTAAATTCTAATACCTATAATTAAAACAGGTTTCTGCTTTTAGGATGATTTGTTTTGTCTATTAGTAGATGCATTTGTATATTTTTAAGAGCACCATTACACAGTATTCTGTTAAATCTTGTTCCATACTTGGGTTGCCTGGAAGAGATCGCTGATTTGGCGATAAAGCCGCCTTTGTGTATCTTATAATTTAAGTTTTATTTGATGTATTTGTAATTTATCTGTATTTGGTGCACAATAAAGAGTTATTGTATTGTATTGTATTGTATAAAACTAGTGATCGCCTTGGTCGAAATTCGTCCATAATAAATTTCAATATCTTGTTGATATTTTTTTTATGTTATAGCAAGGCAAACAAGCAGGCGGATTTCCAGATGGTAAGAAATTCACGCCGCCTAAAGACACCAAAGGTGGAATGGTGCGTTGCCAACCAGAGGCCGGAATGTCACGCCTCGAGCAAAAGTAAGTTTACCGGCTACCTTACCCTCCGAACCATAACACGTCGTGACGTTATGGCGGCAGGAATGACGTAGCGTGACGTTATGACGTTACGGCGGCCTGAGGTCAGGATGTTAGGTCGGACCAACACGGGGAATGATAATAACGCCATCTTCATTTCTTAAGACCAACTACTTTGTTTCGTAACTATTATATTATATTAATCTGTGATCTTTTATCGTTATCATCAATTTATTTGTATGTGCGTCAAATGCACGGTAGTTTTATTTATTGATCTAATGTACTTAATAAGCATTATTATTGAAAAATATTAACGTTCTGCACTTCTCCTATACATGAACTATATGTGTGCCAAATTTTATGTTCCTCAGTTAGCGCAGTTTTCGTAAAAAGGGGTCCAAAGTTTTGGAATCACGTATTAATATACAGATAAATATTTTCGTTAGGAGTTTTAACATTGTCGAATGCTCCAATAAACTACATTATTCCTTTCATAAAAATTTTGCTGACTAAGAATTCAAAAACAGAATTAGCCAAATTATTCCATCCGTTATTTCTAAACAATTAAAATTAAAACTGCAAAAACCAAAATCAAATGCATTCATTGCATCTATGGGCTGTGACAATGATAATTAAAATGATAAAAAAGTGGTTTTCCCAATTTTCTAAAATATGTGGCCGGCTGGCGATACGCTTGCCACCTATCACATTGTGAGACTTAGTATCTTCGTCTACTCGTGGGTGCCCTGCCTCTGCCTATTTATATTATATTCCTAGGAAGTCTGGATTGTGCCTCTGCCTACCTCTACGGGGATATAGGCGTGAAAATACTGATTAATCACGATGATGATAAAAGTGATGTACAATGACCAAAAAGTGAAGGCGCTTAACCGTTCTAGGTCCGCCTAACCAGTTTAATCAAGCTTAAACACTAATTATTTTGAGCAGATGAATCTCGTCACAGCACGCTCGCTTGACACACTTCCACTCCTCACTAGCTGCAAGTCACTTCAATGATAAGCGCGCTTCATTATTTCTCTAGTGTAAGTTTTCAGGTCTCATGAAGAGTGACTTCATCTAAACGATCCAGAACTACCTAGAGAGTTTTAAAGGGATGGAGCTGTAATAAATGTAAGAAGACGAAAATCCACCAATGGGTGTTGAAGTGTGTCAACACTTACACTTCTTACTAGTGACGGGTCATTTGTTCGAATGGCACACTTTATTATTTCGTGGTTTTTCCTGTCAGATAAAAAGTGACGTTATCAAGCGATGCAGATTTGCCTAATCAATTTAAACAGGCTAAACTGTAATTACTGTGTACAGATGCATGTAACTCCATTCTGACATGTTCGCTTGACACACTTAGAACTTTTCTAGTCATAGAAAAATTAAAACACTTCATTTTTTGATGTTTTTCATGTGCATTTAAAAAAAAGTATCTTCACGCCCATATCCCCGAAGAGGTTGGCAGTGGCACAACCAGGGCACCCACGACTAGCCGAAGACACTAAGTCCCACAATGTGATAGGTGGCAAGCCTATCGGCAACCGGGCACAATTCCAATCCCGACCAACATTTTTTTTATTAGACAATTGGAAAAATCCAATTTTCTTTTTGTTGGCCGACCCGGGATTCGAACCCGGGACCTCATGTCAAGTCAAGTCCAACACCCGGACCGCTAGACCACAGTGGCGATTGCATTTAAAAACTGACAGTTTAAACGCACTTAAGCTGTAATGACTGAAAGCGGACGAAACTCCATTATGAAGTATTTGTTTGACACACTTACATTCCTAGTTGCAATAATGCCATATTTCATCATTTCACAATTTTCTGATTTTTCGCGTCCACTAAAATATGATATGAAGTGATTTAAATCCACAATGGCATATCCATTTGACATATTTGCACTTATGGGTACTTGCTTCACTTATTAAAATAACACACTTGATTACTTCACTATTTTGCGCTTTTATGTTAGACAAAAACTTCACTTAAGCGTCGCAGATCTGTCTAATCAGTTTAAACGGAATAGAGGAGTAATTACTGTGAGCAGATGGAACTACGTCACGGCCCGCTTCTCATGACACACTTAAATCTATCACTAGCTGTAAATAGCTTATTCGTATTTTCATTTTTCAGTTTCTCTACTGCACTTTTTACGTCCCATGTAGAGCCTATCTTAAGCATGGCAGATTTTATGTTGCCAGACAGCTTTAAGTTGTGATTAGCAAAACTGCATTTTGTGATAGTAAAAAACGTCATTCTTCGTTTGACACACTTAATCTCTTTAGCTGTGTTACTTATTCATTCTTTTGCATCATTATTTCACTCGAGTATTTTTCTAGAACATTATGGTGTTTTCTTCTATTTTTGAATTCGTCTAAACAATTTAAATTGTGTATTTATTACGTAAAAGTAAAAGCATCATAAGCACTCTCATTAGATGCTTTAAGATCCTTTGAAAAGTATGTCACATTAGGGTAAGCAGTTTCTCTCATTGGATTGGAAGATACACAAGTAAACAGATTTCTTAATGGTTGATAGCATCTAACCAAATGAGGCGTTAGTTGACTGTCTAACCCTACCTTCCATAACCAAAAGTAGCGAGCCATTACATTACGGCAGAATGAGGAAAGAAACCATACGAAACCAGACAGATTGTTAGGAAAACTATTCCACCTAAATTTTAATTCTAAAAACCGTCGCAGGCCTACGCAACGCTCGATAAGAAAGCAGCAAACGTATCTTTCTTCTTCTTTTTTTTATGATATTGGAAGGCAAACAAGCAGACGGATTTCCTGATGTTAAGAAGTTCACGCCGCCTAGAGACACCAAAGGTGGTAATGGTGCGTTGCCAACCTGAGGCCGGGATGTTGGGGCTCGAGCAAAAGTAAGTTTACCGGCTATCTTACCCTCCGAACCGGAACACGTCATGACATTATGGCGGCAGGAATAGGTAAGGCGGTGGTACCAATCCGGGCGAGTCGCTGCTAAACTCTACCACCTAGTCAGATGTCACGGTGTTAGTGACGGTGAACCTATGCTCGACTTTTACGAGCTCCCTGGCAAGGAAGGCAGATGGTCTATTCTACAAAGGAGCCCCGACCAACACGGGAGATGAGATTCAGCAACACGCATAAATCGATTTTGGGAGATTAAAGTTGTAATGACTGGGCAGACAGATCTCCGCCAAGGCATGCTCAGTTTGACACACTAACGTTCGTCTATAGCAAGTCACTTGTTTAATCCTAAAAACCGACGCAGGCCTAATCAACGCTTGATAAGAAAGCTGCAAACGTACCTTTCTTCTATGGAGATTCAAACACACGCAACTAGTTTTGGGAGATTAAAGTTGTAATGATTGGGCAGACGGATCTCCGCCAAGGCATGCTCCGGTTGACACACTTACGTTCGTCTCTAGCAAGTCACTTGTTTAATCCTAAAAACCGACGCAGGCCTACGCAACGCTTGATAAGAAAGCTGCAAACGTACCTTTCTTCTATGGAGATTCAAACACACGCAACTAGTTTTGGGAGATTAAATTTGACTGGGCAGACGGATCTCCGCCAAGGCATGCTCCGGTTGACACACTTACGCTCGTCTCTACAAGTCACTTACTCAAATGATGAGCACGCTTTATTATTTTACTAGAACATATTTTTTAGGTCTCGAGACGAATGTGCTAGTCATGGATAACAATACTGCCTACCCATCCATTTTAACAAAAGTTTCTGGGTCGTTATGCAACGGGATTTCTCATTCATTGAATAACCAAAGCAACTGTTTTATATTTCCGTAATCATAATCTATTTTTGTACTTATTAATATGCGAAATGTTTAATTTAACATTTAATTTCGTAGAGTGGTAGCGAAGTTTTTTACAACATTGTGGTAGTAGGTATAGAGTGGGTCCGGGCTCTTTCGTAGAATAGACCATCTGCCTTCCAGCCAGGCAGCTCGTAAAAGGCGAGCATAGGCTTACCGTCACTAACACTGTGACATCCTACTAGGTGGTAGAGTTTTGCAGCAACTCGCCCAGATTGGTAACACCGCCTTATCTATTCCTGCCGCCATAACTTCAGTGCTTTCTGTTGACGTGTTCCGGCCTTGTGGGTAAGGTAGCCGGTAAACTTACTTTTGCTCGAGGCCTAACGTCCCGGTCTCAGTTTGGCAACGCACCATTAACACCTTTAGTGTCTCTAGGCGGCGAGAATTTCTTACCATCAGGAAATCCATTTGCTTGCTTGCCTCCCAATGTCATAAAAAAAAATAGTAGAGGTAGTAGAGGCTGTACTCATTTGGGCGCCGTAGTTTCAAGACATATTTTATAGTAGTTAGACTAGGTGGCATCACTACATACTATAAAACAAAGTCGCTTCTTCTATCCCTATGTCTCTTTGTATG
>NJDD01004720.1:225207-254480 GCA_002245505.1 Calephelis nemesis | reverse complement strand
AGCAAAAGTTTTTTTTAAATCCAATTTTTTTTTGTTGCCCGACCCGGGATTCGAACCCAGGGCCTAATGCAGTCAAGACCAACAACTGAACCGCTGGACCACAGAGGCATAAGTCATTCGATTACGATAAACTAAAATTGAACACACACTATTGCGTTTTCGCTTTTCCATGTCATAAAAAAATTTACAAAATCTAGTCAAACACAGCATTGTACAGTGAAAGTATGTAAACAACAAGAAACATTTCGGTTTCTCTGCGAAATTAACTTAAAACAATTTCCAAGGAAAACACAAAGGGTCGGTATAACGGCACCACTCGTTCCGGAAAACGCCATTATAGCGCGGGCCATTTTTTTTAATTACCTCAAAATTTCCCATTATATTGTTGCATATTCCAACAATTACTTTATAACTAGCCGTGCCGCAAAATAATAGCATATCGCTATTTTATTACATTCTTGATAAATGTAAAACGAAATTTTTCAATGCACAAAAATATTTTTTTAAAGGGGCAAACTATTTTGTAGGGACGTGGTTTATGAAGACGCAAGGTAAGAGATACCAGTTGCCTAGAGACAAAAATGCTCTTAATGGGCCTTAATGAGTAGCTATCTTGAAGCTAAAAATTACCAGATTTTCCAAGGAGTTGAAACGCAACGCAATTGGGGGATATGGGCGTGAACATACTTCTTTAAAGGGGAAAATTATTTTTGTTTAGACGTAGTTTATAAAGACGGTTCTATGGGTACGAGGTACAAGTTACCAACGGAAATTATTCAGCAAAATTTAATTCTGCAAGGATGACAACAACTGGTGAATTTTGTAATAGGTACTAGCTGAGCCGGCGAACACCGTATCGCTTGATATTAACAGCACTGCATGGTATAAACAAAGTATCGTTTTTCCCATTTTCGCTTTAATACACCTATTTTTTCTATTCATAAGAACCTTCTCCTGACAATAACTAACACAACAAAAAATTGTCTGTTCTGTTCAGGCGTGATACGACGAGAAATGAGGATTCCTATTTTTTTCTGTCCTACTAATCAAGCTACCATCACATAACTGAATGCATTAAGCCAGATGATCTAGTAAAAGAAGAATAAAAACAAAGTTGTGTCACTTTGACAGCCCGAAATGTAAAAACTGAATGCTATAACCAAACGATCTAGTAAAAGAAGAATAAAAAAGGAGTTTTGCCACTTTGACAGCCTGAATTGTTAAAACTGAATGCACTAACCAAATGATCTAGTAAAAGAAGAATAAAAAAACGAGTTTGCCACTTTGACAGCCTGAATTGTAAAAAGTGAATGCACTAGCCAAATGATCTAGTAAAAGAAAAAAAAAGTTGTGTCACTTTGACAGCCTGAATTGTAAAAACCGAATGCACTAACCAAATGACCTAGTAAAAGAAAAAAAGTTGTATCACTTTGACAGCCTGAATTGTAAAAACTGAATGCACTAGCCAGATGATCTAGTAAAAGAACAATAAAAATAAGTTGTGTCACTTTGACAGCCTGAATTATAAAACCTCTACGAGCAATTTATGAAAGACACTTCATTCCGCTCAGAGCACAACATGGCAACACAAAACACAAAAGTTACAGAACACAACGTTAATAACTTGGTTTTATAAAGGAAATTGATTTATGAGCACATGTTTACCAACTTCTCGGATTTTAGTGAGTGAAATACGATGTAGCGTGGGAACGGCGCCGAGTGCATCGTATGATCGTGGACTTAAGGGGATTGTACAGCGCTGAGCGCGCATTTGTCCACAGTAAAAGAGAAATGTTTTCCCGCTCCGAAATATAGCGATTCCGAGGACTTGCCAGTAGTTTTGACCTTGAAACGATCGGCTAAGGTTTGATTGCCTTTTAGACCAAGTAAGTTAAAACTCGGCGAAAAATTTGTTAAATAATTTGTTTACGACAAAAGCCTATTTATTTTAACTTTATTTTACTACAAAAAAAGGATACATTTGTGCAGAAGGCAAACTTAGTGGCAATTTCCACAACTCAATTACTTAGGCTACTATAGTGACCACTAAGGCTATTAACTGCGGCGAGCAACTCGCAAAATAATTTGTTAACAAGAAAAACCCAATTATTGTAGCTTTATTTTTAACATCACACGAACATGCTTGTACAAATGGCGAACATAGTGCATAATGGCAATATTCACCCCTCAATTACAACATTGGGCTACTATAGTGACCACTAAGGTATTTAGATTCGATGCACAACTCTCTAAATCATTTGTTTACGAGAAAACATCATTTATTATAACTTTATTTTACTACATCATACGTATATATATGAACAAAAAGGCGAACTTATTGCCCAATGGCAATCTTCATCACTAAATTACAATTGAACATTGGGCTACTATTGAGCCCAGTACGCAGCTGCCATGTATTATACACACATACACAGTAGCGCTGTGTGTAATACTTGCTACTATTCCGTTTTTTGACTGCAAATTTACAATGCACAACCAACTACTATCGACGCTTTAAACAAGAATTTGTACTATTCATCGTCGGCACTTTGTGGAGTTCCATTGTATAAGTACTTTCCAAATAACACTTGTACTTTTCCAGAGTACAGGTGTATCTCATATTTTCTACTACATAAAAGCCAACCGGTTTCTCTAATGACAGCTTAATCAGGTCTTTACAACTTAGTAAATGTGATTTATTCTTAACGTTCAATAGTATTTTAGTTTTGTTAGTATTTAACAATCAAATACTGAACGATACACTGATACGAATGATTATTCTATAAAAATGCTGTGAAACCGGTTGGCTTAAGTGTAATAATATAAAGTATGAAATAAACTGTATCGTAGAAAAGTACAAGTGTTATTTGAAAATTAAATCTTTAAATAAGGCTATTATAAATGTCGTCCTCAATATATTGATAAAACTGATAAAATCTTATCGCTTTTTGCGTGATGGAACGTCAGAAAAAAAAATTTCGACAAATATTTTTTCCTAAATACCTAGTCTACAAAAGTTTCGTTGCTATATAATCCCCTTAAGCCTATTCAGGCTTCAATTCGTTTATTCTGCAGAGTCTATGTGTTAAGCTGCTATTCGTTGCTGGAAACGTTGAAATGGCCTTATATTTTCTAAATAAAAATAAAGTCGGTAGCCAATAACTAAAAGACCAAAGTGGCTAGAGCAGTGTTCCTAAGTCACACCAAGGTTGAAAAATATAGTATAAGTGGAATACTATGGCTTATTTTTAGCACAATTCACTGTAACTTGTTACCACGGAACTAAGGAAAGGTATTTTAAGGAAAGCAAATTAAAATGTATAAAAATATCTTAAGTCCGTCAAGTATATAGCCAATCCCGGGCAACGTTGTTTTATTAAAAACAATTAAAAACATAAATTTGGTTGCTTAACCCGGGGATCGTACCCCGGGACTTCATGAAGACATTCAATTCCAAAGCAAGATTAAAATGTTTTCTTCTAGTTTTTTTATTGACAAAGGTGTACTTTTATAGTAAAAGATGGTAGGTACTTACTCCCCTAAAACTTTGGTAAATATCTGATAATGTTCCGGAGATATACACTAATATAAAACTATAACTATTAAAATTTAACATTAATTAACAACAAATGAAACAATATTCTATTCTAAACTAGCTGTCCCGTTGAACTCCGTTCTATCCGTTCTGTTTGTATAGAAAAATTTGAAATTTTGTTTTTCCAAGTTTCCCAGTTTTATCACTTTTTTTAAACCTTCGCAGAACTTCTACAAACAATTCAAAACCAAAATTAGCCAAATTGATCGAGCTATTCTCCAGTTTTAGCGAAACTATAAAACAGTAATTGATTTTTATATATAATTACCCCGTGTTGGTCCGGGCTCCTTTGTAGAATAGACCATCTGTCTTCCTGTGCCAGGCAGCTCGTAAAAGGCGAGCATAGGCTTGCCGTCACTAACACCGTGACATCTGTTTACGTGGTAGAGTTTGGCAGCGACTCACCCGGATTGGTACCACCGCTTTAAGTGAAATTCGCAGAACCAACAAGGCATGATTTCAAAAAGTAAATTTAATTTACATGATGAAGAAACCCGCGGATAATAAAAAATATGGAGAATATTAAGCTTCATGTAAAAAAAGGGAAATATTCAAAACAATAACGTCTTTTCATAACTCAATCCCCAAACGCCGTAATCTTGACAAATGACGGTCTTTCAGAGTACTCCGCACTATGGGACACATCCACAAAGCCCCCAATAAACTGATGCGGACACACAAATAGGCATATTCGATGTTTTATTGACTAGAGGAAATGCGAAGGAAATAGTTTCCCGCATCATTACGCGACGTATCAATCAAAACTCGACCTCAAGTGAGCTGACGGGGCCGTTTGGAAAATTCTGTTTATTCGTTAACATTTGTACCGACTACAATCAAATAATAAAAGACAGCATTTTTTTATAACATTAGAAGGCAAACAAGCAGACGGATTTCCTGACGGTGAGAAATTCTCGCCGCCTAAAGATACCAAAGGTGGTTATGATGCGTTGCCAACCTGAGGCCGGGATGTTAGGCCTCGAACAAAAGTAAGTTTACCGGCTAGCTTACCCTCTGAACCGGAACACGTCATGACGTTATGGCAGCAGGAATAGGTAAGACGGTGGTACCAATCTGGGTGAGTCGCTGCGAAATTCTACCACCTAGTCATATGTCACGGTGTTAGTGACGTTAAGCCTCTACTCGCCTTTTACGAGCTGCCTGGCAGGAAGGCAAATGGTCTATTCTGCGAAGAAGCCCGGACCAACACGGGAAAAAGTGAAATATCGAATCACTTTCATCGATATCAAACCTACAGATAGAAATAATTAAACGCACTACTTGTAAGCACTCGCTGAAAGTAACCAACCTTCGATAGCAAATAGATCTATATCAATTAGATCGGAAGAATCAATCGTTGGAGAGTTATTCGTGTACACAGCGTAAACAGAGAAACACGTAAAACGAATGTGTGGCAACATGGACTCAAATAGTGCAAAAGTCTGTCGACGGTTAACCCGTACGTACGTATGTACACGGAATCTATATATTAAAACGTGATGCCAAAACTTTGGACCCTTTTTACGAAAATTACATAAAATTTGAGACACTTATAGTTTATGTGTAGGAGAAGTGCAGAACGATATTATTTTTCAATATTAATGATTATAAAGTACATTAAATCAATAAATAAAACATTACCCACACTACCAAGCATTTGACACACACAAATAAATATATTGATGATAATTACAAAATACCACAGATGGCGCACCATACAGTTTGGAAACAAAGTAGTTGGTCTTGAGAAATGAAGATGGCGTATTTATCAACAAGATATTAAAATTTATTATGGTCGAATTTCGACCAACTGGCAAACCACTACGTGGTAATAACAATCCTGTTTTAGAAACGAGAAGTAAAATTCAGTGCACTTAAAGTTATACATTCTATCATTGTATTAAGACCTAATAATGGTGGTTGCTCGCCGTGTTGGTCCGGGCTCCTTTGTAGAATAGACCATCTGCTTGCCAGGTAGCTTGTAAAAGGCGAGCATTGACTAACCGTCACTAACACTAGGTGGTAAAGTTTCGCAGCGACTCGACCGGATTGGTACCACCGCCTTACCTATTCCTGCCACCATAACGTCCAATGCTTGCCGTTGACGTGTTCCGGTCGAAGGGTAAGGTAGCCGGTAAACTTACTTTTGCTCAAGGCCTAACATCCCGAAATCAGATTGCCGAACCATTACCATCTTTGGTGTCTCTAGGTGGCGTGAATTCCTTACCATCAGGAAATCCGTCAGCTTGTTTGCCTTCCAATATCATAAAAAAAAAATACTATTACGAAAAGAAAGTACATAGTCCAAACCATAAGATAGCTCAATCAATAATTGGGTACGGTTGCAAATAATTCAATGACTTTTGAGCAAAATGTCCCTATTGTTCATAAAAAAAAACATTACGTATTATGAAAATAAAATCTGATGTGGGTGTTAGAAGATACTGTATTTTAGTAGGGTTTTTTATGACATTGCAAGGCATACAAGTAGACGGATTTCCTGATGGTAAGGAATTCACGCCGCCTAAAGACACCAAAGGTGGTAATGGTGCGTTGCCAACAAGAGGACGGGATGTTAGGCTTCGTGCAAAAGTAAATTTATCGGCTACCCTACCCTCCAAACCGGAACACGTCATGACGAATAGGTAAGGCGGTGGTACAAATCCGGGCGTGTCGCTGCGAAACTCTACCACCTAGTTAGATGTCACGGTGTTAGTGACGGCAAGCCTATGCTCGCCCTTTACGAGCTGCCTGGCAGGAAGTCAGATGATCTATTTTGCAAAGAAGCCCAGACCAACGCGGGGAAAAACAACATAATTAAATAACTTTAAAGCTAGCAACACCATAGTTCTAAATATCGCTTAGCGCAAACGTAAGGCCTTGAATAACGATTTCCTTAGGACATAAAACAAGGGGTTTTGGCACCGTTCATGGGGTTCCAGATTCGCGTGGACGCTAACTGCGAAGTGGGGCCGCGGTGGTGCACGATATCTGCATTGTACGACGGCGTCTCGGCGCCGGCGGGTCTGGCGACGCGGTGGCGGCGCATACATCAGACACGCGACGACCCCGAGCTTTAGGGTTGCCAGTGCTTTTATGTTATGTACTAGGTTACCACTGATTTACTAGATTAAGTATTATCAAAACGATATACAGTTCGCAACGTAAATATATGTACGTACTATTACGATAGTAGCGGTCGACCGGGGCTTTGCGGTCGTTTTAAAGTTATTTTATTACTAGCTGCTTGACCGCCACTTCCTCGGCGTAGAATAATTACAATTCTTGTACAAACTTTCATACATACATACATTTCTAGACGCCAAGTCCCTTACGACAGAGCAGAGAGAGCAGAGATTATCGAGTACCAGAACTTTCATCCCCTAATTTAATATCTTTGGGGGTAATTTTTGAATAAAAAATAGCCTATGCTGGAACTTGGATTTTAAGCTGCTCGCATATCAAATTTTCTCAAAATCGGTTTACTGGTTTAGTAGTGAAAGAGCAACAGATAGAAAGACAGATTTTCGCATTTTTAAAATTTGTTTGGATCATTAACACTAGTAGACAAAACTACAAGTTTGAGTGGTTCATCTAAAAAATTCTGTTGCGTTCGAAGTTCTCTGCAAAATTATCAGGTTACCCAATTTTCATTTGATTTAAGAAAGAAAAGGCATTTCATAATTATTGTACCTTCTCTATAGAAACAAAAATTTAAGAAACTCGTGTAATATTTTGAGATATTATGCCAAGTATTTTTCTTGGTATACATGTATTGTTATGTATTTATTATACTACCTAAAATTAGGTTTAAATGTAGCATTAAGTCCACTTTTGTACACTAATAGTAAAAGAATTTTAAATAAATAATAAATAAATAAAATTAATTATAATTTGCTAACTTTAAACTTAGAACAGTTCAGGTATTTTATCCTTTAGATATTTAATTGTTAGCAATGAAAATTTATTGTAGTGAACATCGAGGTGAAACATACCGCATACTATGACGCAATAAAGTAGACAACCCTATCACGATTCCCCCACTAACTAACCACTACTACGGACTTATTTAACGGGTTGTTACCACGAATATGATTGCTCTAGTTTCTCGATACTTATTTCATTGATTGCTATGGCGAATTTAATTACGGCAGTTCTCGATTACGACTTGCAGACCTCGAAATCGATAATGAAATTGGTTTGCTTCAATGTTTACTTATGGCGTGTTTATTTTTTTTTATGATATTGGAAGGCAAAAAAGCAGACGAATTTCTTGATGGTAAGAAATTCACACCGCCTAGAGACACCAAAAATGGTGCGTTGCCAACCTGAGACTTATGGCGTGTTTATTTTTTTTATGATATTGGAAGGCAAAAAAGCAGACGAATTTCTTGATGGTAAGAAATTCACGCCGCCTAGAGACACCAAAAATGGTGCGTTGCCAACCTGAGGCCGAGATGTTAGGCCTCGAGCAAAAATAAGTTTACCGGCTATCTTATCACAAAACGTCAACGGCAAACACTGACGTTATGGCGGCAGGAATAGGTAAGGCGGTGGTACCAACCCGGGCGAGTTTCTGCGAAACTCTATCACTTAGTAGGATGTTACGGTTTTAGTGACGGTAAGCCTATGCTCGCCTTTTACGAGCTGCCTGGCAGGAAGGCAGGTCTTTTCTAAGTAGCCCGGAACACGGGGAAAATACTTGTAAATTGACTTTTTTTCTTTTAATAGTTCGACGGCATCTTTGTTCTAAGTTGAAATCAATTTAAAGCCTTATATATTAGTTAATTTTAAAAAATTATTTTTCAGAAAGGAGCAAATCGCAATGTCGTCAGTAACATCATAGCAATTTCTTTCTCACAACTCTTTTCTTCAGTCTCGAAATATAACTTCACATCTTTTATAGTAAATATATACAGTAAAACATAGTGTGCCTAATTTTAAACTGTAACATGGAAGAGGAAGCGGTACCTACAACACAAGTCAACACTTAGTGTAGGTACGGAGTATCAATAATGAAAATATAACTACAATAAAAAACGTTCAAATATACTTGCAATAAACTTTGTAACACGTGTTTCTGCTAATAAACATTATTATTATTATCTTACAAACTAGCAAGAACATAGTACATTTTTCGAAAACGAAACAGATTCTTCATTCTCTGTTAAATAGTGATGTGTCAGAATATCAAGCTCACCACAAGATAGATCGAAATCTACCGCAGTTCGTATAATGGCAACAAATAGACGCGTGAGAGTTTGCAACAATACTAATCACATACTTTCCATTTTTATTACAACGCGTCGGGTACCTATATATTAATACGTGATGCCAAAACTTTGGACCCCTTTTTACGAAAATTTGTGCGCACGCAGGAGCATAAAATTTGGCACACTTATAGTTTATGTGTAGGAGAAGTGCAGAACGTTAATATTTTTCAACAATAGTGCTTATAAAATATATCAAATCAATAAATAAAACATTACCCACACTGCCATGCATTTGACACACACAAATAAATATATTGATGATAACCATAAAAGATCACAGATGGCGCACTAAAAATTTTGGAAACAAAGTAGTTGGTCTTGAGAAGATGGCGTTCTTATCAAGAAGATATTAAAATGTATCATGGTCGATTTTCGACCAATGGGCGACCAGTAGTATTGGTTAAAACTTAAAACACAAAATCGTGAACTTTCGAACTAACACGTTCCATTATAACTTTTCTAAATACTACCGGGACGGGACGCGTATTAACGAACTTGTAAAAAGTTCGAGGTTCGACCAAGTTATACTGGCTGTGGTCACCATTGCGTGCGGAACATTACATTGAAATACATACATACATACATATCTTCACGCCAAGTCCCTTACGGGGTAGGCAGAGAGTATCGAGTGCCAGACCTCACGATCCTGACAAACCTGTCTTGCTTCCTTCACATTCATTACCCTTTTCATACAAATTGAATTAAATTTCATACAAATTTCATACATTGAAATAAATTTAAAATATCTTTAATATATTATACTAACGGCATGCCCCGTCTTCGCAAGGGTATAAAAAGACATATAAACATTCCTTTTAATCACTTTATCTATTAAAAAAACCGCATCAAAATCCGTTGCGTAGTTTTTAAGATTTAAGCATACAAAGGAACATAGGGACAGAGGAAGTGACATTTTTATATACTATGTAGTATGCGTCTGCATATTTACGAAGTAGGAGAGTTTGCTAAGGTTAAGACTTGATAAGTAACCTGCATAAATGGGTAATAACTGCATAAATGGGTGCCTTGAATATACCTCTGCTTACCGCTTCGAGATTTGGGTGTGAAGAAACTTTTTTACTTTTAAGTAACATAATCTATTCCTGTTATTACCTATAACGTCATTGCTTGAAACGATGTCATTGGGTTAAACCAGCCTTTCTCAAAGTGGGCGGTAACGCTCCCTTCTGAGATCTGGAAGCCAAGAGGAGAGACAGGTAAGGAAACCTGATAAAAATGTTTTATTGAACTCCAGGCGATACAACTATGTTGTTATTGAGGTTTTTGAAGAGGAAACACGGGGAAGGGGCACTACAAAATTGCTGATTTTCAATGTGGGCGTTACATGAAATAAGTTTGAGAATTTCGTTGGATTGGTGACTTTATTGAATTACAGATGTAAAATAAGCTTTTTATTTTGCTAATTCCGCGTAAGCAGTGTAACTGTTGCGGGGAAAAGTCCTCCAAATGACACAGAATGTGACGAGCCTAACTACTATTCAAACCGCCCACCACCGCGACCGGACCACGAATAAAAAAAGACAATGAAAAATAATAAAAAAACAGAGTCAGTAAAAAAGCAATGAAATAAAACTACTTTAAATACTTGTGCTTTACAATAAAAAGCGTCTTAAATATCGAATCAAAATACTGCTACTGCGGTTTTACAACCAACGATCAACCAGAAGTCTAGATTTAGAAACCGATGAGATTACATTCCTCCTCGCTAAATTTACATACAAATGAGTCAGATAACTCTAAATGCAACTTTGTTGATCCACAGAATGCACCAACTAGGTATGTCATGAACAAATCTTCCTTACATCTAATATTAAATGCTTACTCATGAGCATTATCTATGTCAAACGTAGTAGGCTGGCTCATATATAACAATATATTATGGATAATGAGTTTCCTACAATATATAGTGTGGTAATCTTCAAAGCAACGTAACATTAAATTCATTATTTATTACTGTAACAGGAAATTATTTAAATAATATAACTGAATCCTTCAATTAATAATGTAATTCTAATGTTAATAGGCTGGTTGACCGAGATGTGCGCTGCAATAAAATACATTTTCTACGATATCTAAGTATTAAAACTGCGTCCGCACTTGGTAGGTAGTAAATACTGCAATTTGGGATAAATTAGATTTATTGATAATTAAAAACATGCTGTATAAATATATTGGAAACTAACTAATATCGTTTTATGTGCCTCGTTCATCACAGCCGGAATATTCAACTTACTCCCAACATTAATAACCTATCTACAGATAGAGATAGGCTAGAGTTTTTGTTAAAATATATTGAAAAATAGCAGCGGTTACCTTGTAACGGATCTACAATAATACTATCTCTTATATTAGATAGGTTAAATTATTCGCCGTAAACAATATAGACATTTTAATATTTAATCATATTATACAAAAACAAAAATGGAATTCATAAATCTATAACGGCGATTTGATCTATGATGTTAACGATATCTCTGACTTTAACTCAGAAAACAACGTCAAACACGATTTATTTTTTATTTTTTATGATAATGGAAGGCATTGTCAGACGGATTTCCTGATGGTAAGAAATCCACGCCGCCTAGAGATACCAAAGGTGACATAACATACTCATTATTTTATCATACTAACATATTTTAATAATTGTAATTATACCTGTTTTATTTTTTACACACTTGATTATTATATTTTATTTATTTGTTCTAAGTATAGCTATAGTTAATTGTTTTTTTTTGTACACGATGCCTTCCATTTTTTTTCACAGCTTCATTTATTTTTGGGTTGGCTGGAAGAAATTTCTTTAGTTAGAGATAAGCTCGCCTTTTGTGCATTTTTACCTTCTCGTGTATTTTGTGTATTTTTGTTTTTTTGTGTGCAATAAAGTGTTAAACAAATAAATAAATAAACAAAGGTGGTAATGGTGTGTTGCCAACCTGAGGCCAGGTTGTTAGGCATCGAGCAAAAGTAAGTTTATCGGATACCTTGCCCTCCAAACCGGAACTCGTCATGACGTTATGGCAGCAGGAATAGGTAAGACGGTGGTACCAATCCGGATGAGTCGCTGCGAAACTCTACCACCTAGTTATTCGACTAGGTGGTAGAGAATTCGATTATTAGACTAGACTAGATATCGTTGGGCCATATTATAGTTTACAGTATCCGTCTTTTATAGCAAGAAAAGACGTCTTAAGCTATAAACAGGACAGTCTAACAGATTCCAGCGTTTAAAATACGAAGTGGGGTATTGGAGGCAGTCGCACCGGTAATATTGTCAATTGCACCGCCACCCCATTATCCTATGCAAATCCGGATTTTCCAAATATCGTGTTTCGCCGCGGGCTACCTGCTATCGCGGCTATTAATAACACGTCGTGTTACAAATACACTAGTCGGAGAGCTAGCTACATTTTTATTAGATCTTTACGAAACTGTTTTTTAACATGAGACCAAAATAGTTATAGCGCTAACATAGGGAAAAGTAGACTTCATGAAGTCCCGGGTTCGAATCCTGGGTCGGGCAACAAAAAGAAAACGTGGTGTTTCCAATTTTCTATTAAAAACAAATGTTGCTCGGGATTGGATATGTGCCCGGTTGGCGATAGTTTTGCCACCAATCATATAGTGGGACTTAGTGTCTTCGGCTCGTCATGGGAAGCCTGGTTAAGACTCTGTCTACTCCTTCGGGGATATGGGCGTGAAGATTCCTTTTTTAGGACAGAGAGAAAAGCGCTTTCTATTATTTGAAATCTAAACATAATGTTGCGAACGTAAGTATTAAATGTCCGTAATGTTAATGAGCACTAGATTAAGTGCTATTACCTATTGACCGCTCTGTCGGCCAAACGGATAGCGGACACGCCTAGCGTCAAACAAAGTTTCATAACTCAGGTTCGATTCTTTTGTGTGATAAACACAGATGTTCATATTTCTGGGTCGAGATATTACTTAAATGTGTTAATATTTACAATAAAAAAATTATAAGCATTAGTTGTATCGTTGACTAACATGAGTGGGCGTGTAATTAGCTTACTTTGGGGTTAGGTCAATTCAAGAATTTTATCTTGAGATATTTATTTACTATTTCTTTACATTTATGAAATAGAAATATTTTATTTTACGTTACATTATTTCTTAAAAATAAGCATTATCAATTTAAGTTAATAAAACTTGTGCTAGGATAATGCTGCTCTTCAAAAAAATCTTATCTAACGTGTTAGGTACTTATGTTTAACAATTCCGCGAAACTTTTAAAAACTAAACTTTAGTATATTTTTTTATGAACAAATTAGATTGCTAAAAATATATCTGGAAGAGATGATTTTTAGTCCAATGCTACGTTAGAATGCATGAAAAAGTTCTAAAACAAACGTGGATACCTCAGAATACGGATTAAAATTCGCACAAGTTACTACGTGCTCAATAACTGGATGCGGCTAAAAAAAGACACGTTTCTTTATACGTAAAATAGGTTAAGACGATGCGCAGCCGAATCAGCTTTGTTAAGTAAACGCATGCATAACAAGGGGAAAAAGGGTTTCAATACCACTTGAAATTTTTAAATTCAATTTTTTAAGCAAGAAATAGAAAATTTAAATTATTAATTATGGTTAAATTTATTCTAAATGGCAAATGCAGTGATATACTATTGAAGTTTCACTTGCCTTGACCTTGACAGTCACGTTAGACGGTAGACGAGCGGCTAGCCTAAACGCCTATCTACACCGATCAACTGCGAGGCTCAATTTTGATTCCCGATGGAAGCAGACATTTGTGTGATGAATATTTAGATGTCTGTAATCCCGGGTCCGGGTGATAATTAATTTATTCTCGTGTCTAAGTATTTCTATATATTAAAATCGTACACTAACACCCGTAACTCCAGTATATAATTTGCTTACTTTGGGGTCAGATTCAATTTGTGTAACTTGTCCAGGGACATATTTACTAACATTTAAAAGTATAAGTATAAGTTTGGAATAACTAGCCATCTGGCTTGATGTACACATTCACACAAAACTATGGTACAGCTATTTATGAAAAATATATATTTTTTTTTAAAATTACGACATTTGTATTTTTTGAAAAATTATGCATGCAAGTATTGACCGTATAAAAATCACGGCTAAACCGCTTAACTGAGTTAAATAAAATTTTGGTGTGCATATAGACAAATAAATAATGCGGAGAGTCTATCCAGTGACTAGCGGATGGTGACCGTGACTTGTGGCACTCTTTGGGAACCTACGTCCAGATGTGGTCGTCCTCCGGCTGATGATAATGATGATAGATCGATAAATATCCTAGTTTGTAGGCTAAAGGAACATATTGTAACAGTTTGTTGTTAAAAAATCGTAACTGTTTTACGCTGACAAATTCGCGAACAAAAAAAGTGATCGAGCTCTTGGTGTAGGCCTTGAGCCCAGCTCGTATATCCGACACCGAAATAAACTAACACTACGTTAAGTTACTTTATATGGCCGTGCCGCGGCAAGACATATTGTGCATTATGTAAAATTCACGCGATAAAGCCTCGCTCGCTTCAGTCTGATATTTTGTTATATCAATAAAGCTTACACACGAAGACACGATAGATTCAGTTTACCGTGATATAGAGGCTTGCTTTAACATATCTATCGGCCAATATTAATAATCAATCCCAATCCAAAACTTGCTGTCCAAGATAGATATTTTGATCTATTTTTATGTTATCGCTTGTCAATAACATATCTGTTGACAGGATAAATATGGCAATTTGGTATAGGATAGGCCGGCGGATACGCATATATCTAGATTGCTTGAAATCCATCTTTAGAGATACATTACCAACATTGGCCGTATATGAATTCAATTTGCAGTCCGCGGCTGAGATAAGTGTATATATCTAAAACTAGTGTCTTCGCGTCTGTACCCCGAAGAGTTAAGTAGAGCTAAAATTCTAAAATAAAAGGAGTCAAGAAGTCACTCATTATATCAACTACCTGCCAGTGAAAACTCCATCAACATCCAGACAGTAGTTTTATAAGATTTAAAGGTTTTATTCTAAAATAAAAGGAGTCAAGAAGTCACTCATTATATCAACTACCTGCTAGTGAAAACTCCATCAACATCCAGACAGTAGTTTTATAAGATTTAAAGGTTTAAAGTAAATAAAACGTGCAGACGAATTAAACATATTGATTTAAAATTTAGGCAAATTTTGTGCTTGTATTAAGACTGAGGCAACGATACAAATACATTAGAACTACTTGAAACATAACAGAATAAAACCACACAAGTACCTGCCCGTGCCAGGAATCGAATTTAAAGCTTGCTTTCGGTCGGTGGCGTTGTACGGAAACCGTTCGGCCAACGAGGCGTTTTTAAGATAAGGTTTTTTACAAGAAGATCGATGATACGTTTGATATATATACTCAATATAGTTTATTATTAAAATAACCTTCCAGAAGATCAACTCAATTTGTAATAATAAAATTACTTTATTAGAAATTTCGTAACAAACTAAACGTTTTAAAGTGAAGAAATAAATTTAAGAAATCTACAATAAAGTGTAATTTATCTTACGAGTGGCTTATAATGCAAGTAATGAAGATGAAGAAAGGCAATTACTGTCTGTGAGGAATATTATTTCCCCCATTATAAGGGAGCTCTTATAAGCGCGGTAATTTACTATAGGCGGGGAGTCAACCAGGGGACAGATTGCGGTCAGATATGACTTTATGCTTTCACGTTAATGTTTTTAATGAAGTATGTGTGCAAACTACAGTTATGGGGACTGTACTAAAAAGGAGTTCATAAAAGAAACATACATACATATCTTCACGCCAAGTCCCTTACGGGATGGTCAGAGAGTATCAAGTATCTATACATACATCGAAACTGAAGATTATATTAACACATGGTCACTGGGGATATGTGCTATACAACAACTTGCTTGTACTTATCTTTATATATATAATTCTTCTGTGAGTGTGTATGTCACTGAACTCCTTCTAGACGGCTGGACCGATGTTGATGAAAGTTTTTGTTGTTTAAGGGAATTCGAGAATGGTTTAGATTTACAATTTGGTGTTCTGGAAAATGTTTTTTTAATTAATTTTTTTAATAAGAAGTCGTTGTTGATTTTGGAATGTTTCACATCGGATCTGACAGACTGTGCTACTGTCGAAGCATTAATGTCAAGTGATACGAAGTTTGCTGGGTCAGCTAGTAGATCAATAAGAATTTAGACCACGGTTGTCGATTCACATCAGGAAAGCCGTATGCTTGTTCCCTGTCCTATAGCATAAAAAAGTATGACGTCTCATATGCTTGACTGAGATAACGTGGCTTAGGATGACGTTGTTCAAATTCTTAAATAACAGCATTTTCTGAAATGAAAGTCAACTATTGTGTTTTTGTCAATGTTGGGATATTATGCAGATTGCATAGCTTTATCAACCCCAACTTCCACATCGAAACACAGAGCCGGATTAACCTTAAGGCAGAGTAGGCAACTGCCTAGGGGCCCAGAATCGACAGGGTCCCACTGCAGTCCGCAAAAAAAGTTTTATGGATCGAAAATTATAATTAACAATACCATCCTTTTTTTCAACACATGTAACATTTAGGCTATGTTTCACAATGTATCAGTAAAGCAATCAGTAGTTACTTACTGAGTAAATTACTGAACGGTTAAATCCTTTCAGTAACTTACGACACGTTTCAGAACCGTCCGAACAGTATTTTTATGTGTCGAGTAGTTACTTAACACTTAAGAGGCTGACATGTGGCAACAACAACTAATATTAGGGTTTCAAAGCCCAGTTTTGTTAAAGTTTTGTAAAGTTAAGTTTTGTTAAACATACAAAAGCATCTAGTATCTAATATTAGAAGTAATATAATACTTCGAAACGCAACTGGACCTCATTCACGTTGGGGGAATCCCCGATTCGTTGGGTGCGTAATAATAATTCCGAAACTATCGACATTCGTTAAATACCATATCTGAGTTTTGCGATGGATAGGTAAAGAAAAGGGGCCAAAAAATTGTATTGCCTACAGGCCCATACAGGGTTAATCCGGCTCTGTCGAAACACGACAATAGCGAGCGACGACGCCACAGCAGCAGGAATATTTGGGCAGTGTTATCGACCTAACAGAATCGTCGTACTTTACCAACTAGTTTGTTGTTTCGCTAATAAATACTAGACTATAATGCAAGTAGAGCATAAAATCTTGCAAGTTAAATTGCAATAAGTGGATTAACACTGCACCGGGCGGGGGCACGTTGGATGTAATTGGATTAGGAGCTGGCCTGATGTTATGATAGCGCAAATCTGTTGCTAATACTAATGAATTTCAAAACTTCCATTCAATTATGATACATATGTACGTATAAATCCTATTAATATTATAAATGCGAAAGTTTGTATGTATGGATGTATGGATGTTTGTTACTCTTTCACGCAAAAACTTCAAAGCCGATTATGATGAAATTTGGTATGTAGGTAGCTGAAGACCCAGAATAACATATAGGCTACTTTTTATCCCGGAGTACCCGCGGGATTGGGACTTACGCGGGTGAAACCGCGGGGCGCAGCTAGTTAATATTATAAATGTGAAAGTTTGTATGTATGGATGTCTGGATGTATGGATATTTGTTACTCTTTCACGCAAAAACTACAAAGCCGATTACGATGAAATTTGGTATGTAGGTAGCTGAAGACCCAGAATAACATATAGGCTACTTTTTATCCCGGAGTTCCCGCGGGATTAGGACTTACGCGGGTGAAACCGCGGGGCGCAGCTAGTATACTATATACGTATAAATTGCGAAGGTGAGACGAATGGTCAACTATATCTACCCTTATATATAACAATCAATTGATGTTCGTTAGTCTCGCTAAAACTCGAGAACGGCTAAACCGATTTGGCTAGTTTTGGTATTGAATTATTTGTTCAAGTCCAGGGATGGTTTGCGAAATTGCGAAAAACGTCTTTTCAAGTTTTCCCATATCAAAAAAATGAGTGGAACGAAGTTCGCCTGGACAGCTAGTACTAGCTAGTGAATTCTATACATTAAAAATATAAACAAATAGGCAGCAGTATCACGATTCCTATTGACCTGTCTACATCATTTTAAGTTGACTCTTGGACTTTAAAATAAATTCTAACCATGTACTAATAATAAAAAAAAAGTGATTATTCTTACTTACGGTAGTGGAAGTTTGTGTAAGAAATCCATTATTATTCATCTTTGATTAAGAATAACATATAGATAACACTAGTTTTTCCTAGACAAACGGTTACTTACGGCCAATGTTAATAATGTATCTCAATCTAATGGATTTCAAGCAATCTCGATAGCTTCGTATCCGCCGGCCTATCCCATACCTAATTGCCACATTTATCCAGTCCACAGATATGTTATTGGCAAGCGATAACATAAAAATGGATCAAAATATTAATCTTGGACAGCGAGTTTTGGATTAGGATTGATTATTAATATTGGCCGTTAGGAGTAAGGCAGAAAGAAGTACGATAAGTCGGCCAGTTCAAGAATAAATTAACGCCTTTGTGGTCTAGCGGTCCCGCTATGGCGTTGACTAAATGCAGTCTCGGGTTCGATATCCGGATCTTTCAACTCATAATGACTTTTTCGATTTTTAATAAAAAAACACAGCTCGGGGTTGGACACAACTCGTAGTAGATAGACTTACCACGTACACATTGCGGGATTAACCGTTGGCTATTCTTTCTCTAGCTGTATCTCTGCCTATGTATTCTGGGGCACGGGTGTGAAGATACTTTTACAGGAAAAATTAATAAATACAAAATCACTCCTATTAATACTTTTAACATTGTAAGAAAGGAAAAGAACAAAAGTAATAAAACAAGAACAGTTTCTTTTAATACAATAAGTACTCTCTCTCTCTTAAATTCCACTAAATAAAAATTAAAGAAACTAATAACAAAACAAGCAATTGATGCCCAAAAAAAGTACCTTCACGCCTATATCCCGTAAACGGTAGAGATATAACAAGAGTACTCACGATTAGTCGAATACACCTAGTCCCAAAATGTGATAGGTGGCAAGCCTATTGCCAACCGGGCAACTTTGTGTTCTAGATTTAGGAACAACCAATCCAAGTAAAAATCTATTGTACGCAGTACACACAACTAACCACTAATTAAATTAAATGTGTTTATTTAATCACAAAGGATACCTATGATTATTTTGCACATAACCCATTAAAAATAACAATTAAAAGTTTTAAAAATTGCAACGGAAAAGGCTTACCGATAAATAGTGAGTAATCCAAAATAAATAATTAGATCGTCCACGTAGGCAGGCAGTCGACTGGGAAATGGCCAGCGCCAACTGCCACCCATGGACAATTTAATTAAATAAGGCTTCAGATTAACTCAGTATGGCTTCACAGGGTATTCCATTTCATATTTTTTCCAACAATCATCAGCCTACTTTAGTAATTAGGTATACCTTAAAGCTTTCGTGCAAGAGGTTTTTTCTTCTTGTATTCGTACCTGTAACAAAAGATGTGTACATTAGTTATAATCCAGTGAGATAATACATACATGTCTTCACGTCAAGTCCCTTACGGGGTAGGCAGAGAGTACTGAGTGCCAGACCTCACTCACTCACTCAGATAATAAGGTTGTATTGAAGTCGTACTTTCGTCGTCATTTTTTACTAGTTGTTTGGGTATAATAACGATTTTCATACAAACGTTTATATAATAGTCCTTTAGGAGTTGATATTTGGAAAAAAAATGCCTACGAACTAGGAAATTTTTCTACATGCATACCAAATTTCGTCAAAATCGGTTAAGCCGTGAAATAGCAACAGACAGAGACTTTCGCAATAATTATATCAGTATGTATCGCATTTATACGCCTACGGATGAACAAAAAAAAAACAATTTCCTTTTCTGAAATTTAATCACTAAAACTATCTACAGGCTACTTTTTCAACATGTTTTTCTTCTAAATATAATGTTCTCTCTTTTATCTCTTATTTTGATTATCATAACAAGGCAATTGTTTCAAAATCATCTTTAATACAGAATATCACGTCACTAAATATGCACGAACTAGAAAAGCACATATTATATTTCAGTAATCATGAATAATTAAAAGTAAAAGATTGCATTTATGTAATATATTTTTTTATTGCAACATGCAATACAACAAAGCACAACTACAGACGATTAATTACAAAGCAATACTTTTTAACGATGGTATCGTTAGGATTGACGAATTAAAGCCATTGTGGCATCTTGATTTCGATAACAATGGGTTCGAAGTACGGGGCGCGGTCGGCAGTGATTGTTTCCGATGATAAACACAGGCTTCCAACCGAGACAACTGAGATTAGGGTTACCAGATCAAATAACGAAACTTCCCGACAATGGTCGTAATTCTGTGGGCACAAACTGTCATTAAACTATAATTAAACTAGCTTTCACCCGCAGCTCACAGTATATTTTTTGGCTATGAATTGTAGCCTATATGTTATTTGTTGTATTTTGTGCGTGAAAGATTAACAAACATCCATCCTATTTTATAAACTTTCGCATTAACAATATAATAATATTAGGACCAAACAATTTATCTCAACAAATTTTAACAATTTCTAAATACCTACAATTGTAATAATACTGTCAGTCATAAGGTTTGTTATCAATGCTTGCTTAATATAACGATCTTTAATTCTAGTAATAAAAAAAATGCAGAGGGGACAAAGATAACAAATCTAGAAGGTGCTTTATTTACCTTTTCCTAGAAAACACTTAAATTGTAATGCTGGATAAATATCTAAAGTAAAATCCTAAATTATTTTACTACTTTTCAGAAGTTACTTCAAGATACTCAGTTTTATTTAGGTTTAGATTATGCAAGCAGAATTGCTATTACCGTTAACAGTTTTTTTGTTATTTTGTTTCAATGACATTTATTTGACACATGTGTGGGTTCAATTGATTTGACTTGACAGCCTATTATTATTATAAATGTGAAAGTTTGTATGGTTGTTTGTTACTCCTTTACGCAAAAACTGCCGGACCGAATTTCTTGAAATTTGGCACACACATAGAGTGTTATTTGGATTAACACATAAGATAGTTTTTATACCGAAAAAAAAACCCTGAGGGATCTTTTAGCATGCGGGCAACAAGTAGTTACACATAAGTCACTAATTTTGTTTTAAATTTCATATTACACCACTTAATACAACTGTAATCAATGACTTGTCACCCATCATTTTATTAACTGCATTTAAAAAATGTATTTCAAATTTTCCCTACCTTTTTGCATCTGGCTTAAATTCCGTAAAAACCAGGAACACCAATTACGCTGGCAACCCTATCGAAGAGTAAACGCTAATTAAACAGCGGGAGAAAGTATATTGTTTAAACTGCATCTCTTTGTTTCCTGAACGACAAGTTACCTTCAAAATATTCCTCGGCCACTTTAACACTTTTTAGGGAAAACATTTAAGCGGCTCAGTATTTTTTTTATAAAAACGAGCGACGACGATGACTGGCTAGAAAACACTGAGTGGAGTATTGATACCTCGACTGAAAGCCTCTAAGTGCAGTGAGGTCGACGTCCGTTACTTAAATAATCTTTTGAGTAATTAACAACTGTTTTAGTTTTTAATCGCTTTAGGGGTATCTAAGTTTTTTTATGATATTGGAAGGCAAACGAGCCGGAACGGAGGAACGAGGATTTCCTGATGGAAAGAAATTCACGCCGCCTAGAGACACTAAAGGTGGTAATGGTGCGTTGCCAACCAGAGGCCGTGATGTTAGGCCTCGAGCAAAAGTAAGTTTACCGACTACCTTATCCTCCGAACCGGAACACGTCATGACGTTATGGCGGCAGGAATAGGTAAGGCAGTGGTACTAATACCAGTGAATCGCTGCGAAACTCTACCACTTAGTCGGATGTCACGGTGTTAGTGACGGTAAGCCTATGCTCGGTTTTTAAAACTTGCGTTATGAACATTCAAACATCTGTGTCATCGGATCTGAGTGTTTATTTTTATTCCATATTTTTTTATGATTATTACTTGGCGTCTCTGAGTACGGCCCTAAATATTGCAAACCGTAACATGGTAAAATTTGTTAATATAATAACAAAATTGTATCAGCTTTGTGATCTTGCAAATAAAATATTTATCACTACATAGTAAAACAAAGTCGATTCCTCTGTCCCTATGTCCCTTTGTATGCTTAAATTTTTAAAACTACGCAACGGATTTTGATGCGGTTTTTTAATGAACAAAGTGATTGAAGAGGAAGGTTTATATGTATCTTTTATACCAGTGCGAAGCCGGGGCGGCTAATTTCTTTATAAAAGGACTACACTATAAAAATCGCAACGGCTGGCATTCATCCAAACAGACAGACACACATACCTACATTAACTCAAGCAGGCACAATCGGTACTTAACAACGCTGTCAAAAGTAAAACCTTCAAAGCTATTTAAAGGTATTTACATTATTTAATAAAGCATATTGACGAAAAGTAAAAAACGTATTAACATATAAATTATAACAGTAATATATATAAAAGAGTTAACGAAAACTGTAATTTAAAAAAAATAACACAATGAAACTCCACCAAATGCCGACTCTGAAACGTCCTATTTATATTGAGATTAATGAAATCCACATTGATTTGTAGATGAAGAACTAAAGGGCTTCAGAGGGCATTGTAGTTGAAGTTACTCATTGTTGATTACACTCCTCATTGTGAACGCAAATGTTCGGATTGTGAGCGATGGTGGTCGCGTGACGGTGCGTTACTTGGGACTTACCGACGTCCAACATAACCCACCATATACCACATAAACTACGGACTGAAACTTATTATCTGGGTCGCCGATTATAGAAAACTATAAACGATTTTAGCTTCGATGTTTCACTAAAATCTTCAAACTTATGCATTTCTATAAATTTTACGAAAGAAAAAATTTCGCCCAGACAGGATTTGAACCTGTAACCTTTCGTCTCTCGTATTTTTTCTTTTTTTCTTTCTTTAAAATTTATAGAAATTTATCCCACGCACAGGGCAAGTGCTAAAAAATAAAAAAAAATATGATGCATTTCTAACATAAGCTCTAGTTTTTTATATTATCTACTAGCTGTCACGTTCAGTTTGCATGTTCAGACTATCGCCACTGTCCCGGGTTCGATTCCCGGGTCGGGCAACAAAAAGAAAATATGGTTATCCCAATTTTCCAATATGAAAAAAATGTTAGTGTTATATGCCACATAAACTACGGACAGAAACTTATTATCTGGGTCAGCGATTATAGAAAACTATAAACGTTTTTAGCTTCGATGTTTCGCTAAAATCTTCAAACTTATGCATTTCTAACATAAGCTCTAGTTTTTTATATTATCTACTAGCTGTCCCGTTCAGTTTGCTTGATCAGTCTATCGCCACTGTCCCGGGTTCGATTCCCGGGTCGGGCAACAAAAATAAATGTGGTTTTTCAAATATTCCAATTCAAAAAAAATGTTAGCGGTATATACTACATAAACTACGGACAAACTTACTATCTGGGTCAGCGATTATAGAAAACTAAATTCACACGATTTTAGCTTCGATATTTCACTAAACACTAGTTATGGATTTCTAACATAAAATCTGTGTTCATCATATTGTCTTTGTTCATTATCTATTTTAGTTTTTTTTTAAGATATTGAAAGGCAAACAAGCAGACGGATTTCCTGATAGTAAGAAAAAAGATTTCCGCCTAGAGACACCAAAGTTGGTAATAGTGCGTTGCCAACCTTAGGTCGGGATGTTAGGCCCCGAGCAAAAGTAAGTTTACTGGCTATCTTAACCTCCGAAACGTCAACGGCAAGCGCTGACATTATGGCGGCACTCTACCACCTAGTCAGATGTCACGGTGCTGGTGACGGTAAGCCTATGCAAGCCTTTTACGAGCCGCCTCGCAGGAAGGCAGATGGTCTATTCTGCAAGGGAGCCCGTACTAACACGGGGAGAATTATAATGGAACATGAAACACTGCCATTATTTTAATATAATGTAGATTTGTAAAGATGAATCCAAATTAGATCAGACTTTTTCGAATGACAGATGAAAAATTGACAAAATAGATATACAATGTGAATGTGGATGGATGTAGGTACCCGGGGAGACCAAGGTTAACATTCCACGATCAGATCGCTGAGATATCATCTGAGGGTGATGTCAAAAGTCTAAAACCGGCGTGTTTGTATGAAAAGGATAATGAATGTGAATGAAGCCAGACAGGTTTGTTAGGATCGTGAGGTTTGGCGCTCGATACTATCTGCCTACCCCGTAAGGGACTTGGCTTAAAGATATGTATGTTTGTATGTCACGCAAGAATGAGTCACGCAAGCAAAATTTTCTTTATCGTAATGGATATCGTCGTAAAAGTATGGATATACAATACAAGTAACGTTTAAATTTTCAGTTCGTACTCACAGATGTTACATTAATACGTTCATTCATTTTCATTCTCTGGACTAATCGATTTTTGATCAACCTTTACCACAAACAACCACACCAATAGAATGTTCAACTCCAAAATTATATTGCCACATTAAAACCAAACTAAAAACCTCAACACAGATAGAGATATAAGTATCCGTATAAACCGAAACCGAAAACTATTCGGTTCTTGTCGCCGGCGAACTACTACGGATGAATAATTAAAAGCTTTCGCAATGCGAAGTTTGAGCCCCGTGTCAATTAAACAAAGTATTTTAGCGACGCCCCGTAAATGAATGGGTTGTAAAATTGAATTCGGGAAATTAACCTCGAATAGGCACGGGCAAAAACTTAAATGATGCTCGGGAGGCTGGCGGTGCGAAAATCCGAAATTACATGCGGTATCCGAATATCCGGATCGGGCAACGCGTTCCGACGTACTGAATTATTCACATGTGTGTTGGTGACGGATCGGAAAAGACTAACTTGGTTCATTATTTTCGAGATCAAAATAAGTAGGAGTTTTGGCGCTATCGTGAATGAAGATGGTCGTATTTTTTCATTATTATTGAATTCCGTGTTTATATTGAGCGAAACTAGTTAATTTAGGTGGAAATTAGATCAATTTTATTCAGTGAAAGTGCACATATGAAATAATCATGTAGAAATTAGTGTAATGTGTATTTCCTCGCTGCCGTCTAATCTCACTAGATGAGCTTGAGTAACGAAGCCACCGGTTTACTCAAGACAAATCACCAAGTGCCGACTATGAAAGAATGAATTCTACTTAATTTATTCTGTTAATTAACTGTTGTTGTTTCTTAATTAACTGTATTGTAAATAATTCACATAAATCCGTACTCGGGAAGAGTACGAGTAAAGTACAGATCAGAAAAGACAAACTTGTTTGTTCCTTATGAGCTTAACATATGTATGTGTGAAGGTTTACACTAAAAGTATAAAAGTACTGGTACACGAATTTTATTCGAATAACTTGAATTTTTATGAGCCTTATGATAGTGTCAATCTTTTTATAAAATTTTTAATAAGAAAACGATTTACAATTTTAAACAAGAGCTTACTACTTTGTCATTTACTACCCGCCCCGGCTTCGCACGGTTATGAAATATACATACATCACTTTATCTATTAAAACAACCGTATTAAAATCCGATGAGTAGTTTTAAAGATGTAAGCATACAAAGGAACATAGGGACAGAGAAAGCGACGTTGTTTTATACTATGTAGTGATTATCAATTTATGAAATGTTGGCAACGCAAATATAAGACCTCTTGTGTTTCAGTTAGTGGTCGGCAGTGATCATATGTCGGCATATTGGGTATCAGGTGAAATGCTTGCTCGTTCGATTTCGCTTATAAAAGTTTTTGCGTCCTTATCTTAAATTTCATTTTGTAAACGTTTAATTTCCTGTCTTTCCTCGTTGTCTGGCAGATTACTTTGAACGATAAGACCGTCATTTGTATTTTTATTTCTATATTTTTAATGTCTTGTTTGTGTTCATATTGTACAACAAATAATAAATAAAAAAATATACATTTTTTTGCAATTCAACTGACAAAATTTAATTTACGTACGCATTTTCCTAAAAGAAGTGTACATAAGACATATTAGACATATTAGATAGTGTAAGCCCCAGACTGCGTCTTAGCGGCTTTTAATGCCTACTTTTTAATAAAGTCAAAACGAATAAGATATAGGTAGACTAGAGTGAGACAACAATATTTGGAAACGACATTAGTTCTTCGTTAACAGTGTAGTTACCAAACAACCATTGTTATTTACCAATCATTAAAATCTTACCTACAAAATTAGGCCTAGGGTTTCGATATCGGACCCCGTGTTGGTCCGGGCTCGTTTGCAAAATAGACCACCTACCTTCCTGCCAGACAGCTCATAAAACCGAGCATAGGCATCACTAATACCGTAACATCTGACTAGGTAGGTGGTAGAGTTTCGCAGCGACTCACTCGTATTGGTACCACTGCCTTACCTATTCCTGCCGTCATAACGTCATGACGTGTTTCGGTTTGGAGGGTAAGGTAGCCGGTGAACTTACTTTTGCTCGAATAACATCCAGGCTTCAGGTTGGCAGCGCACCATTACCACCTTTGGTGGGATGGGGAGTTTAGCTTTCATTATCTAAAAACGTACAAGCGTCAGTTCCCATCCATAAAATCCATTTCACAGACATCCCTCCATTCGCAGACCAATAACAAAATGTTTAATTGAACTACCTTAAAACTGCCTTATATGAGAGTTTATGACCGGTGACTTGTCACACTTGGTGAACATGTAAAACTCGTGGAAAGGGTTGTTTAGAGTCGGCAGAGCTCGGGATGGATGCTCATTATAGGATGCGCGGTTCCTCTCATTGGGGTTTGCAAAAACGACCCGCTGTCCGTTACGGTTTTGGCTGCAATTAAAATGATAGTATAGCGCTAGGATGTGTTATACCAATCTAAATCAGAAGTGATTACTCTAAAATCCAAATAAAATTATTTAATTTGCAATTTTCGACCAAAAATTATGAAATAATTTTATTTGGATTTAAGTATGGATTTCCGCAAAGTAACGCCTACTTCTATCAATTTTGATTATTCTAATTTTATCCTAAATAACTACTACTATGTAGACTAAAAGTAGTCTAGGTAGTGTTACAGAGACGAAGATCGTTGCTGTGTTCTGGTTTAAAAGGAAAAGAAACATAACACTTAATTACGCAACGTCTTACGATGACTATAAATATCCTACCACATATTAAGGATTCATTTGATTGTTTGCCTTTAAATTTTGTAAAAAATATTGACTCTATTGTACACAACTGATTTTACAAAATATACTTAAAAGTAAAAGAAAAAACAAATTACAGAAGGCGAGCTTATATAAAAGTAATTTCTTCCAGCCAACCCGTAAAAGTATTAAATGAAATAAGCAGACCTAACCGCTAATGAGTGAGTAATCAACTCTATGCCTCTCCCGATAACAGAGATAAAACACTAGACAAAAACAAGTGACTTATCATATGTGACAGCCGTGTCCCAATTAAGATGCCGTGGTAACACTATTATTTCCAAAATACAGAGTCTACGAAAATTATGCCGCTACACTATCCTTTGAAAGAGGCGAACTGGCGAGACCGTTCATTGGAAAAGCGCTGAACAATACAACAGTTATCTAATTACTTTGTCCTTCCACTATGCTAGTTGTCTCTAAAATATAACATCACTACGCAAAGTTGGTTGTGGTTTTTGTAAACAACGTGTTTCGTCAGCTCTGTGAATTTTTGTCTCTCGGGTTACATGTTGTAGGTAATAAACAGGCCGATATCAAATTTCTTACAAATGTTACAGTTAAAGTAAGAATTTATTCAGTTTAAGCATATTACAGTTTTTTTATTATCTATATTTTTGGTTTGGAGGGTAAAGTAGGCGGTAAACTTAATTTTGCTAGAAGCCTAACATCCCGACCTCAGGTTGGCAACGCACCATTACTACCTTCGGTGTTTCTAGGCAGCGTGAATTTCTTACCATCAGGAAATCCGTCTGCTTGTTTGCCTTCCAATATCATAAAAAAGGTACTTATTTTAGCGCTACTCAACGCAGGATCTGGTTTTGGTCAACAACGTGTGTTTCGACAGATCTGTGAGTAACAGGCCGATATCAAATTTCTTACACATGTTACAGTTAAAGTAAGAATTCATTCAGTTTAAACATAGTTTTTTATTACCTACAGGCTACATTTAAGTATACCTACTAATATTTTTGGTACTTATTTTAGCGCTACACAAAGGTTCTGTTTTTTTTGACAAAACGTGTTTTGTGTTTCTCCGATTACATATTGTGTTGCTTAGAAGGTCGAAATCAATTTCCTTACACATGTTACAGTAGTGTACAGTAGATAGGACTAAAAATTAATCCACCTTTAAATTTATTTGTAATAAATTACGAAAATGAGTAAAATTTAATAAAATATTTGCACACCACAATGTGGTAGAATATTATTCTTTGTTTGTTCACAATGTTGTATTCTTAAGTATCTTTTTAACACACATATTCAGCAGATAAATAATTTTCATTTTTAATTTTCATTTTTTCAGTTCAAGTAAGATCTACCCTGAACAGGAACATCTAAATGTTCCAACACACAAATGCCCTATCTCCATCGGATATCAAACTCAAGCCTAGTTTGTATTTAAGCGTATACTTTAGTCCCTAAGCCAACGAGGCAGTCAAATATATCCATACGTCACGTAAGTAGGGAAAATTTATAAAAATGCTCAAAATGTCTCAAAAATAGGAACAGCTTTATTCTTTTAAGATAAAATTAAAACGAGGGCGTGGTTTAATACAATTGAAATCAAATTAGTTGATTCAGTCGGTGCAGAGGCAGTTCGGTTAAGTTGATTCAGCAGCTAGGCGGACACGTGCGCCGCCCGCCCTGGCCCCGCTCGCAATAAGAATAAGAAATGAACCGATAAATTCAGTACAGGGCTGCCTCATAAGCCGACGGAATTTATAACAGATATTACTGTTTCCACCTTACGGATTACATTTAACTGTACAGTAATGTTTATTAAATATGTTATTGTATACAGTAATAATATGTATGGAACTTACAATAGGCAAGCTTAGATTTGTTTCGCATTTGAGTGATTCCAATACAAACATATCCTCAGATATTTTTTTTATATCTGAGGACACTTTTTAGCAGATGAAATTAGATTGCGTTATAAATTTTTTTAAACAAATCCTAAAAACATATTAAAAATATGCGCTTTTACATCATATTTTTTAATTGATAAGAACAAGAAGGCGATGTACCACATATCTAGAAAAAACACATATTTTGCAGTTGTGGCCATCTTGTGGCAGGG
>NJDD01004720.1:197965-212299 GCA_002245505.1 Calephelis nemesis | reverse complement strand
GCAACGCATCTGTGATACTCCTGGTGTTGCGGATGTCCGTTGGGCGGCGGTGATCACTTTCCATCAGATGACACTTGCCCGTTTGCCTCTTCTTGTATATTATACAAAAAAAAATACATTTAAGTTTTGTCTGGGGTTAATTAAGGAAAACATTTAGATACTTTAACCATATTTAAGTAAAATCAAACACCGTTGGTAAAAAAATATACCTGAAATAAACCGATCGAAAGGATGAAAAAACATTTTTATGCGTTCAAGGCAGACAAACAAGCAAACGGATATCCTGGAGGCAATAGCAACAACTAAACGCCACCACAAGTCAGCAAGGTTGCATTACCAACCGACTGACGGGACTGATGAGATTGTGTGTGTCAATTTACTGGCTATCTTTCTCTTCAAACTGAAACATGACAGTGGCGAGAACTTTCAACAGTAAAAGGGGTAAGACAATCTACGCAAGGAGCCCCAACATCCAGCCAACGGGCACCTGGTTACCGTCACAGTGTTAGTTACGACAAAGGTTACTCTTATGAGCAGATTAGTTATTTATAATATACTTTATAGAATTCAGTTAACCTTTGGTTTTCGAAGAATTCAGTTAAACTTTGGTTTTCGAAGAAGCCTGGCCCTAACTCGATACAATGCCGACGCTAAAGTTAGTTGGTTAATAATAGATTAAGGCTCCATTCCGAAATTAGTTGAAACGTAATATATACGTCGAGGATAAAATAATCAACCTTCGGTGTAGTTCAGCAATAAAGAAAGCAATACAATGAAATGGACCGAATAAAATCCAAATAGTATCTTTAATGAAACTGGACCCTGATTCTTCTAAATGAGAGTAATTGGATCGATGGGCCGCAGTCGAGAGATCGGGACTAGAATAGAGTAGTGATAGTAACGTATCGATATCGAATGTAAGTCGGAAGATTCGACTCATACTCGATTTCAAAACAACTGGAAACAAACTATCGGACGCTGCTGACGGAAGCGACTAACAGTCGAGTCTTGTAGGCTATTTAGATTTTGAAAATACACTCAGCAGTGCAAAAGAAAATTATTTATTTGCGGAATATGTGTGTAAATGAGATGTTACAAAAATATTTAAGTAGGTATATCAACATCTTCTATCATATTTTGGTGTGCAAATATTTTAATATTTATAAAAACCATTTTAAAACTATAATTAAATTTAACCCTGTGTACCGTTAAACTGCCACCGTTTCCAAACCTAGTCAGACAGGAGAAGAAACGGCGAAACAAACTCTTTGGCAACCATATTTTAGATCCCCACGGAAAAGAGGTGTGTGTCTCTGTGTGTGTCTGTGGCATTGGTTAATATTTGGTTAGTAATTATTACAATTATTTTATCATAAATTCTTGTCTACAAGAAAATCGTGAACACTATAATATGTTTTCTCTAACAACAGGTCAAATACCTTCCTTCGAAATCTTTTTAATGGAAGTGATTTGAGATTATCAGAAAAGTTGTATATACGAACGGACATGCAGTAAACATTATTATTATAAATATGAAGTTTTTGGTTCAGCACATGAAATTTCGCACTATTTCTAAAACATGAAATTTCCAAACATTTCAGCTTTGTTTTAAACAATTGATTATGTTTTTTACAAATACACATACAGCTAAGATATACAAACAAGGTAAACTATCGGACGTAAGCCACGGACGTGTCCTTGAGCGTTCGGACGTCCGAATGATATATGGCGCGCTGGACGTCTATGGCAGTCGTAAGCGTCCGCGGACGGTTTCAGCACACTTATCAGTCGCTAAGCCGCGTCTGATATGTTTCTAGATTAAATTAGGTTACTCTTGAATCTCGACTGCATGAAATCGAGATTCAATAGTGTCCCCACAGAAGTCTTTTTTCCTTTCCGTAAAGAGTTTATATTAGGTGCGTTCTGCGCAGTCGTAATTTTTGTCATTCTAATTATTTCCTTATTAGGTTCATTTGTTTTTATTAGTGCAGGCAAAAAGTTCATATTGTTTAGTCTGTATGGCACTAATAATTGATAGACTAAATAATCGACATAATTTATCTATTTAGCAATCACCAAATCAATGTTATATCTTGCTGCCAGGCAGATCTTAAAAGGCGAGCACAGGCTAACCGTCACTAACAGCGTGACATCTGACTAGGTGGTAGTTTCGCAGCGACTCACCCGGATTGGTACTACCGCCTTACCTATTCCTGCCGCCATAACGTCATTACGTATTCCGGTTCGGAGGGTAAGGTAGCCGGTAAACTTACTTTTGCTCACGGCCTAACATCCAGGCCTCAGGTTGGCAATGCACCATTACCACCTTTGGTGTCTCTAGGCGGCGTTAACTTCTTTCCATCACGAAATCCGTCTGCTTGTTTGCCTTCCAATATCATAAAAAAAACTTTCACTGTCTTGTTAATAAACATAGATTAGAGTAAGTAAAGTTGATATTATAGTCTGTACCACAGTGTAACAAATACTTTAATACCAGTTTTAGCCCAGGAGTAACTTAGTACACAATTATTACATGTGTGTATATTTATTAGTGACGGTAAGACTACCTTGAAAGTGCACTCTTTCAGAAACAAAAGTTTTTTTTTTTGAATTACTATGAAATTAGTATGTACTTGAATAAACATAACGTCATATTCTTTTCATGTTGTAATTATCCTAATTTAGCTGTCCGTTTTTGGTGTTATAGCTTAGATATAAATTTAATGAGCTTTTAAAGAAGTATTTTGTATCTAATTGTGAAAACCCGTAATTGGCTGACTGTTATTAATGCATAGTTCTAATTTTCTTAAACATTAGCTGTTGATTTTCCTATCAAATAAAATAAATTAATAATATAAGAGCCTTACATAAAACCTCCTTTTTACAAACTCGATTAAAAATAGAAAAATAGTTTACAGACACTTATACTTGTCCTCGTCGTACCTACAAAAAAAGCAATACAAAAGTACAAAACAGAAACTACGTACTGTGAATGCGTGTATGTTGTGATGGGTCGTTAATGCCCATTTGCGTATCAAAGTGTGCCATGAAGGCCATTAGCCAACGATCGAAGGCATTATTACTTGTTTGGGGGTACGATAAGGAGAGCGCGACACTGCGCCCTTAACGACAGTATCGTTCGTATACAGTGGACACCAATGGGCTATTTCCCCCCTCCCTCACCCCTTGGCAAAATCAACGACGTAAAGAGCATTATGCATTAAGGACGAGGACATTTATTTTTAGTTGAGTTCCAACAGGAAAACATCGCTGACGAGCTGGTGAGAGATGTTAATGTTGGGAACTATACATTAGAGGGACATTTATTGTATTATTACGTAATAAAAAAACTCCCCGGCCCCAGTGTATATTTTGTATCTTCAATTTCCCCCAATTGAATATTTTTGGTAAGAAAACGTCAGTCGTGTTACAAACTGCTTATTATACAATAGCAAAAATTGTAGTTTTTTGTCCAAAGACATAAATTAAATACGAAAATGGCGAAAACGTAAATATAAATCTACATATTATATACGTGATGCCAAATCTTTGGACCCCTTACGAAAATTACGCAGACGCAGGAGCATAAAATTTGGCACACTTGTAGTTTATATGTAGGAGAAGTGTAAAACGCTAATATCTTTCAATAATAATGCTTTAAAGTACATCAAATCAATAAATAAAACATTGATCACACTACCATGCATTTGACACACACAAACAAATATATTGTTGAAGATAAAAGATCACAGATGGCGCACTAACTACTCAGGAAACAAAGTACCTAGTTGGTCTTTAGAAATGAAGATAACGTTCTTATCAACGAGATATTAAAATATTAAAATGGTCGAATTTCGATCAATGAGCGACCACAAGTTTGAATAAAATGATATGAATAATTTAAAACACAGTAAATACGTTCTATATATTTAGTTTGGCCGGGTAATTCCATTATTCAGAGTGTTGCCCGTTAACGTTTCGCGCAAATTGTCAGTTTATATAATTAACTAAATGTACGCGGAAATGATATGGTGAATTACATGATTCAGGATGGGAAATGTTCAGCTCTACGGAGGATATTTTAACGAGATTGCCGCAACTCCTAAATTCGAGTTATCGAATTGCTGGAGAGTGCTCTTCAAAACAACTTTGCAACTTATTAAAGGAGACCCGTCTGATTTTTATGTAAATCGAAGGAATCCTAACATTTTCACGTAGTAAATGCGATCTGTCTGGTCTGGTGTGTAGTAAAGTGTATCACGTCTGGGGTGTAGTAGACTTAAGTGTCGTACTGCAGGAAAATTCATTGGGATATTTGTTTCGTGTTTAGTTTTCATTTGAAGTTACTTGACACTTCCTTTTTTATGTTATAGGAAGGCAAACAAGCTGACGGATTTCCTGATGGTAAGAAATTCACGCCGCCTAGAGACACCAAAGACGGTAATGCTGCGTTATCAATCTGAGGTCAGAATGTTAGACCTCGAGCAAAAGTAAGTTTACCGGCTACCTTACCCTCCGAAGCGGAACACGTCATGACGTTATGGCGGCAGGAATAGGTAAGACGGTGGTACCAATCCGGGCGAGTCGCTGCGAAACTCTGCCACCTAGTCAGATGTCACGGTGTTAGTGATGATAAGCCAATGCTCGCCTTTAACGAGCTGCCTGGCGAGAAAGGCAGATGGTCTATTCTGCAAAGGAGCCCGGACCAACACGGGGAAAAAAGCGCAGAATTTAACGACCGATGCGTTGTGACAACGAAGATGTAAAAACCCGCTCTTTTTGGATTTAGAACTCCTAAAATCGTATTTTTATTTAATACATGTTTGAAGGACCGTACTTTGATAATTTTTTTACTGTGCAATGCAAATGAAAATTATTTTTCGATTCTACTATAACTATTAATATATTTAGGTGCAGTATTTTCCGTATCGTACTTACAACCACTTTAAGAAAACATTTAATAAATTAGTCAATGTTTTAGTATCTTATGGAACATAGCAGCAAAACTAAGACAAACTTCTAAAAATCATGTTTTGTCACTGTAAATCTAAATAGAAAGTACATTCTAGTGAAATAAGGATTTTAAAAAGAAATTAGGTATCTTTTATGGATCCGGTGAGCCAGTAACAACCCTTTATCTTTGAAAAGAGGGTGAAACGACGGAGTTTTATTATATCACCACCATCCCTACACAGAGCTCAGGTATAAAATAATACGCATTATTTGTTACCTGATGTAAAATGTGCAGCCCGATGGTTTTAGAGTAACAAAAAATATTAAAATGGTATCTTCATATCCCCGAAGTGGTAGGCAGAGGCACAATCAGGACACCCACGACTAGCTGAAGACACCAAGTCCCACAATGTGATAGGTGGCAAGCCTATTGCTAACCGGGCACATATCCAATCCCGAGCAACATTTTTTTATTAGAAAATAGGAAAAACCCAATTTTCTTTTTTGTTGCTCGATTCGGGATTCGCAGCCGGGATCTCATGCAGTCAAGTCCAACACCTGAACCGCTAGACCACAGAGGCGAGAAAATATGAAAATTGTATAAAAAAATTTACAGTGGAATTCCACAAAGCGCCGACGTTGGAAAGATCGAAAATTAAAACAAGGACATTACGTAACACTTCCATGTCACTTGAATAGTGTCTAGCAAAATGTTCGTAAATCCAAAAATTTGGTATGACTGGATGTATTATTCAGGGCACCATATTCAGTAGTGACCGAGCCTGCTTATTACAATACGAACAAGAAACGAAAATACTAGGGTTGTCAAGCGACAGAAAATCTGATCGCATCATCTTAGCCGACTTCAGTAAATAAGGCCGAATCTTTAAGCATATTTCTATGTATGTATGATTATATGTTTCTGAATTGAAACAAAATGACTAAGCGTAACTTTTAACAATATTACATGTCAAATGAACTTGTGATTTTTCATAAGTTTTTATCTTTCCTTGCTGTGTATTAAAAAACGAAATGACGACTTCAAGTCTAGGGATGTGACGACCTCATCGCCCGCTAGTGGAAACATTAACTAATTAAGACTACAAGACAGACAGTAAAACCAACGTAGTCATAGCCTGGATTTGTAGCACTTCCTTTTAGTAACTAAGGTTGTCTGGCGGAGATAGTTCTGAAGCGATAAGACCGCCTTTGTGCACCTAAGTTAAATATTATAAGTGAGTGTGTATTTTTTTTAAGTATTGGTGCATCTTAAAGAATATTGATTCATTCATTCATTTTTTTTATTGTTGTGATCCTTTCGCAAGAGAACAAAAATCACAGGCTTAGGTTGAACGCAGTGTTAAAATGTTTGATGTGAAAAACAAAGCGTATTTGTTGCAGTCAGGATATATCTGCTTCTTTTCCTATCCATGCAAATGGAAACCTGAAAGCCTACTATCTTCCTTATCTTTATCAAATTCAGGCAATCCGGGGAAAATCAGATTTATCGTGATGGCAACCCTAATTCCGACGCCGACGTGGCGACTAACTTCAGCGATGGTAGACAAGCAGACCGATTAAAATTTCATCTCTTTGTTTGGAAAGAGGTATTCGAATGTGCACCGCTAATGCCCCGGCCTGGTCGACGATCGAAATTGGATTCAGAGAATGAATAAAAAGCTGTTTGAACAAAAAACCATTTCTGAATTGTGAAACTATTCTTCCCTATGCATACTACAGATTAAAAAGGCATTTGGACTAAAGATACAATCAAAGCTTTTACATGGGACGATGTAGCTAGTCGTCAATTCATTAATGTATTCCTTTATGTTTAGTTAGTGTGTTAAAAGGTTAACAGCGACCTAGAATTATTAAATTAATGAATGAACGAATGATTGAATGTATGTATGAATGAATGAATACACTTTATTATGCACCAAAATTTACAAAATAATACACACTCTTTTACTTATAAACTCAAACTCAAAATCTATTTGTTCGCATGGATCTATATAAAGATTCTTGTGACGCGTCTATATAATTCTAAAAATTACCACCGGATCGGAACGCAGCCACACACTGAGAAGATCCGGCGAAAGAAACTTATAACATTATAATATTACTCATTATATTATAATATTTTACTTAGGTGCACATACATAGGTGGTCTTATCGCTTCGTAGCGAATTCTGCCAGACAACCTTAGGGTGAAAGTGACAATTAAGACTCAAGGAGATAATTAAGACCTAGAACTAGTTTTATTTCAGAAGATTTCAAATTTCAATGTCAGCACTATTTCCAAACTATGGAAAAATACGAGTTTTAAGAGAAAGCAAATTTTATTCATTGCTTTATGGTTAGATGGTGATGTAGAACAAGATTCGGTACAAACTTAAGTAAATTCCATATTTTAACACATTGCATGTGCTTGGAATAAATTTCCACAAAATCTTAAAGAAAAATATTCACTTTAAAATTGAATAAGTATCTTCACGCCCATATCCCCGAAGAGGTAGGCAGAACACAACCAAGGCACCCACGACTAGCCGAAGACACTAAGTCCCACAATGTGATAGGTGGCAAGCCTTTCGCCAACCGGGCACATTTCCAATCCCGACCAACATTTTTTAATTAGAAAATTAGAAAAATCCAATTTTCTTTTTGTTGGCCGACCCGGGATTCGAACCTAGGACCTCATGCAGTCAAGTCCAACACCCGGACCGCTAGACCACAGAGGCGAGGCCACAGATAAAATTGAAGAAATTGTAAAATGTGAATTTAATTTACACTATGACGTTATTTAATATTTTTACACAAACAATTCAGCACAGAGCAGGCAGAGTATTTTCAGCGACGAGAGACGAAGGTGTAATTCCTACTCCGACACGTCTAATAAAAGTAAAGATGGAATCAATAAGAGAAGCATAATATGAAGTAAACTATCTAACCATGTTATACCTATCGCCTCTGTGGTCTAGCGGTCCAGGTATTGGGCTTGACTTCAGGAGGTCCCGGGTTCGAATCCCAGGTCGGGCAACAAAAAGAAAATTTGGTTTTTCCAATTTTCTAATAAAAAAAAAGATTCTCGGGATTGGATATGTGCCCAGTTGACGATAGGCTTGCCATCTATCACATTGTGGGACGTAGTGTCTTCGGCTAGTCGATCGGATGCCCCGGTTGTGCCTCTGCCTATACCTTCGGGGATATCGGCGTAAAGATACATAAAAGACAATGACTCCATTTACTCTGTAATATCAATGCAATTAAAACCACACCAAACAATTCTCAGAACTTCGTCAGCGGTACGATTAAGGCAATATAAATAGAAACTTCGTCTTAAGAACAAACGAGCGGAATAAAAAGACGGGGAGAGCCATTTGTTTGGGTATTATGCTATCAGTTATATCCGACGACAGGTCTCCGGTGGAGGCGATGGTAGTCCGAGTCCAATACAATTTTTCAGCAAATATGCGTCTCGTCTCAATATTGAAAAATGGCGGCTAACGGTCACAGGTATTAAATGTATTTATTGTGACAGAACCATTTCTCTTCGCAGATATTAAAAATAAATAAGAAAATCGAAATAGTTTCCGAGTCGAACTTAATATATTCACTTAGACGATGTTAAAGGCTTTAAGTGTCAAAACATTCATGAATGAATGAATGAATACACTTTATTATGCACCAAAATTTTAAAAATAATAATTTTTAGCTGCACAAAGGCGGTCTTATCGATTTAATGCGATCATTGCCAGACAACCTAACGAATATTTAAAACTAGGCCTTTTAGAACGAATAATTGACAATACCTTTTAATGAGCACTTATAGTTCATATAATTTTTTAAAGTATGGAAAGCGAAACACGATTAAATAAATTTGGCAAATACACTGAATATTAAATTAAATAAATAAAAAAATCGCTTTTTACAAAAAAGCCAAGATCATACTTTAAGGAGTTTATTGGGATTACCGTATTTTTTTCTAAACATATCTTTGATAGAAAATAATGCAATTATTTCCAGAGGCCGTTAGTTTATTTATTTATTTAAAATTCATGCACTATAGTGTACAAAGAAGGACTTAATGCTACATAGCATTTTCTACTAGTCAACCTAACTTTATTTGAAAGAATAATTAAATTAAATTGCTTCCAGCAAAGAAAAAAAAGTTATGGTGTTGCTTTATCTATTCAACGTCTGCTCCCTTGTTGTCCTTTACTGCCAATATCCAATAAGTTTTCTAATTTAACGCGTATCAAACATGAACAGTTTTACCATCATTTGCTTAATTTGTAAAGCAACACTTAACGCAAATCCATTGTACAGACGAAAAATGTCAATTAGTAATTTTCCGCGAACCGAACGTTCTCGTAAATTAAATTAGTGAACTACACTTGTACTGTTTCATATTTCATAATAAATGATCCCTGAACCGATTTATTTTAAAGTTAATTATTGGCAACCCTAAATATAGAATCCGTAAGATGTAACGGATCTTTACTAATATTATAATTGGGAAAGGATTTATGTGGGTGTGTAGAAGTGTGTTCCTTCTTTACGTCACAAAAAGAAAATTTGTTTTTTCCAATTGTCTAATAAAAAGAAATGTTGCTGGAGTTTGGACATGTGCCCGGTCTATTCGGCTAATTCTATTCGGCTAGTCATGGGTACTCTAGTTTTGTGCCCTGCCTACCTCTTCGAGGTAGTGGGCGTGAAGATGCTTTTTTTTTACATAAATATTCTCATATCACTGACATCATTTGCTACATAGATTAGATATTAGATTTGATACAGGATGCTCATGATTTTATTCCATATATATAGCATTTTAGGTCAATACCACACTATCAGTTTTGTGATAAATAAACGCGTGAATTTTTGAAGCCCAATAAATAATTCATCAACGTTTATAATACCAATATTACAATATAATATATCAAATTGTGAACTATGTTCAATTTGTGCGTAAAAGCAATATTGACCACCCACAAAGCAGGTATGAGCAAAAGCTTTAATTAACATTCATACAATATTAATTCCAATGATCCCGGTATCTATAGCAAAATAACGATGACGATATATAGTAATATAAGTTTAATTTAAAATAATTTTATCAAAAAGTATTAAGAGTTTCGTTGGTAATGGATTAACTTATACGCCTATGCGAGGCTCTCAGGTTCGATTCCTACCAAAGGCATTATTTTATGATTTAATGTATTTATTCTGGTATCTGGAAAAGTATATTCTATGTATGTTAACATCCATAAGAAGCAACTAATTTTCTTTGACGTTATATTAATTTGTTTGGTACGAGATCAGGTCTTCGGTAACCGAACTCGAGTCTTGTGGTTAGTCAGTGGCGTTACGAGTATTAACAACAACAACGAGGCAGTTAAACCTAAGACTGCAAGGTTAAGGCCTAGTTCACACTGAGAGTTTTCATCGCGCGTTTTTTCGCGCGGAAATAAATCGATGCCGCATCGCATTTATGAGCATTAGATCACAGATTTTTTGCGCGCGAATTTTTCACCGCCATTGCGGTTATCGTATAAGATCGATATGTTAGAGAAGATTCGCAGTACAGTAGGAAAACAAACTTTAATTCACCTCAAACGGTTTTCCTGTAATATTTATCAGCAGCGTGTTATGTAAATGTGTCAAGCATATCACTACGCTAACACGGGCACTGTAAGTATCCATAACACATACGTTATTGTTTAACTTGCCCCAGTGAACAATGATGTGGTTAATTTAAAGGTATAAATCAGCTCCGCTTTATATTCCCGTCACAGCCGACAACGGAGCCTTGGAAGCTATTACACTACCAGTAATGAGATTTAGAACGCTCATATAAAGTTATTTATGTGATGAACGAGACTCCTGCGAGATACCTTTCCACTGTCATGTATCGCAATTGGAAAATAGCTAAAACTCAATTAGCTTTAGCGTTCATGTTGTGTGTTTTATGAGATTGATCAGAAAATGAGCAGTCGGGTTAATAGAAGAAGTAGTGGTACACTTCACTTAATAATACCAGATCTGTTGGTGGAGCTTTTCAACCAGAAGACTAGAACTTTAAGCATCTTATTTCGTGATACCCAGAAATCTTATCCTCAAAACCGACTAAAATGGCGAAACATAGTTGTACCAACGGGGATATTTACTGAGTAAATAAAATTATTGACAACCTTATTAACAAGTTGAAATTACTGAAGTAAAACTTCTTAAGTGACGTATGAGAGAAATTCAGCGTCACATTTCTGTTACGTTCTTTGACCTCTACGCTCCACAAAAAAACACTGTATACTATCGCCGAATTTCATACTGCGTTCTTCCTGATTTTGTGACCGAGGTGAGTGGATAAATAAAACTTTAAACATCACACAATGCCCGATGTACTCTACGAAAAATTATGACATAAAAATGACACTTGTAACATTTGTACATTGATACATATATTTTGATAGTCAACTACATGTCTACAAAAAAAGTAGAGTATACCTTACATACCTAAATACGTAGGACGAGTTATACATATTTATGACAATGTCTTCAGACCTCTTAATCACCAAATTTACAAATTTGTGACTCCAACAAAGCGACTGACCCTTAAACCTCTAGCCTTTTTACATGTACTAAATGAGTAACACATTAATTGTTTTCTAGATCTGCAACTGCAAGCTTCAACATCAAGCAGATCGGGAGAAAAAACCTTAAAACCTCTAAACAAACCCTTTCCCTAAACATATTGCGCCCACAACAAAAGAAACATTTCAACCCCCACGTATCCGCGAGCGAAATGACTAAGCAATACATTTTATAAATACGTAGAAAAATTTAACGAAACAAAAAAAAGCATCGAACAGCTAAAACTATCGCCGACACGCGAGCATTGTTGGAACAATGGCGTTGGCACCCCATTATTTATTATTATTTTTATTCGAGGAGGTGGATGATCGATCACATAAAGGCCTCGCAAAAGCGGACTCCTTTGTTCGGAGAGAGATTAATAACGCGTCTACGTATGACGAGTGTTGAGTGAAGATATTCATTAGTGGAGAACGATCGGTAAACTAGCCCTACGCTCTCGCAAACTTGATTAATAAGTCAACAGCAAACGTCCGACTTATAGCATTTTTCTTTGATATATTATTTGGAGTGTGGATACAATAGAAGTAAAAGTATCTTCACGCCCATATCCCCGAAGAGGTAGGCAGAGGCACAACCAGGGCACCCACGACTAGCCAAAGATACTAAGTCCCATAATGTGATAGGTGGCAAGCCTATCGCCAACCGGGCACGTTTCCAATCCCGACCAACATCTTTTATTAATTAGAAAATTGGAAAAATCCAATCTTCTTTTTGTTGGCCGACCCGGGATTCGAACCCGAGACCTCATGCAGTCAAGTCCAACACCCGGACCGCTCGACCACAGAGGCGACTGGATACAATAACAATCGATAATAAATTTATATTGCTTAATCTTAAATCAAAATTAACGAATTACTTAAATTTCGTCATTATTTCGTAGAAAAAATAGTTTTCCCACTATAGTTTTCATCTATATATATTAACACGTGATGTCAAAACTTTGTTTTTACGAAATTTGAGCGGACGCAGGAGCATAAAACTTGGCACACTTATAGTTAATGTGTAGCAGAAGTGCAAAACGCTAATATTTTTCAATAATAATGCTCATAAAGTACATTAAATCAATAAATAAAACATTACCCACACTACCACGCATTTGACACACACTAACAAATATATTGATGACAACGATAAAAGATCACAAAATATGGCGCACTAAAAAGTTTAGAAACAAAGTAGTTGGTCTTAAGAAATGAACATAGCATTCTTATCAACACGATATTAAAATGTATTATGGTCGAATTCAACCAATGGGCGACCACTAGTTAATTTGATTTTCAAAATAAATCAATTAAATATCAATTAAAATACACAAAATTATCTCGAAATTGTATATTCCTTCCAAACGAATTTACTTGTATTAACAAAAAAGTAGAACATATCCCCGAAGGAGTAGGCAGAGGCACAACCAGGGTACACACGACTAGCCGAAGACACTGAGGCCAACCGGTCAAATATCAAGAAGAAGAAGCAAGAAGTCAAGTCCGATGCCGGACCGCTAGACCACAGAGGCGAAAGAGGGGAGGTGAGGCGTTATTCTATTAATAGAAATAACATTTCCAGTTATTATTATCTACCTCTATTATATTGCCGAAAGCTCAGTGGCTTTCATCGATTTTGTCTACTTATAAAATGGACACTTTGATTTCTATTTCTGTTACTGGGAGTTCTAGTTCGGAGCCCAAAACAAAATATTTTATTGAATAGACAGAACGTATCTAATTGACGATGTAGCGCTGGGACAAATGACTAAAATTGTATACCTTGATAGTATGTCGAGCAGAATATAGAAGGGACACCGAGGATGTAGAAAAGAGAGTATGCACGGAACAGTGTAAACAGAGCGCTGGGTAACTTATTTAAAGCGAGGTTTTTAGTTGGTACGCTAGACTCGCTTTGCGTAAGTCGTACTTATCCCAACGTTGTATGGAAGCGAGAGTTGGGTATGTTAAAAAATATGAAAGTATGATTAATGTGGGCGAAATGAGGGCGCTACGAAAAATCAGTGGTGTGACGCGCTGGTGACCGGAAATGCTACAGCGAGATCAGAGAAAAAGTGGGATCGAAAGAAAGTATACGGTCATTTGAATAAAGTGGCTCGGTCATTTAAAAAAGGTGACTATGAGTATATATGGAGGACTATTTGCCCGAGGAAACACACCTAGGTTGATATTTGAGGATTGAGTCACTCGGGTTTTATCCGAAAGTCCTGTCAAGAGTCAAATATAATACATAATAATTAGGCATGGCTGTTTCCATGTGCAATATTTTTTAAATGTATACATATGTATGTACATACATATCGTCACGCCAAGTCCCTTATGGGGAGTGTTAAATGTAATTTCTTCAATAATATTTTTCATATTATTGGAGAGTATAAAGAGAGTGTGATAATGCCTTTGATCAGCCCTGGTTATGCCTTTGCCTACCTTCTCGGGAATATGTGCGAGAAGATATTCTACAGTGTAAAATTCAGTCCAGCGATTAGCAATATTACTTTATCATTACACTAATCGATGATATAAAGCCTGCACAAACATTTGGCCTGAATTAATCACTTGACACAATTAAGGTAATGCTAACGAAGTTTTTAAACAGTTTTAGTTGGCGCCTGAACGGCGTGGCAACAGACGTGTCGTAGCCAGTCGCTGGACGGCAACACAAACAAACGCCTGGACACCGCACCTCGCTATGTCAATTAAGCTAATTAAACACAGGGAGAGTGGCCGC
>NJDD01004720.1:178936-190649 GCA_002245505.1 Calephelis nemesis | reverse complement strand
AGTTAATATGATCGAGATTTGACGAGATTCAAAGGTTTGTTGAAAATTTTAATTTACGTGTTATTCTTCGATAACATAATTTTTTTTATCGAAAATTATATTTCAAATTCAATGGGATTATATACATGTGGAATATATACATTATATTCATTATATCATAATTTCATAAGATGGTCCACTTTGGTAGTTTATGTTAATGGTTAAGTCTGACTTTAGTAGTCACTTTAGTAGTCAAGTTGATGTTATTGGTTAAGTCTGAATGTTAAATAATCAATCACTCATTTTTAACCGGTGACAATTTTAAAAATATAAAAAAAGCTAATTTTAATATCGAATAATATCGCATTAATTTTCTTTCCAAACATCGACATTTTATCGATATAAAACGTAATTTTTATATAATCGACATGCCTAACCACAAGTAGAGTCTGAACGCTAAGGAGGAGGCTGTATAAGGAGTAGCCAAGGGTTACGAGCCTATGAATGCAAATGAGCGCCGCCGTAATGGTATAGGTCGGTTTATTGGTGCCCATTTACATAAGATAGAGAATACCAACCGTCAAACATATCAGCTTTCAGCCATAATCACGAACGGTTATTACCTGAAATGAAAAAAAAATGTCTTTAATATCGTGTCACTTAAATTTTAAAAAAGTATTTTCACGCACATATCCACGAATAGGTAGACAGAGGCACATTCAAGGCATCCATGATTAGCCCACACTAAGTCCACAGTATGATAGGTGGCAATCCTATTGCCAACCAGGCACATTTCAAATCCCGGGCATTGTTATCTTTATTAGAAAATTTTAAATACATGCTTTATTTTTGAAGTGAAAACTTCCTTAGCGGCGTTGCGCACTTTTTTTGGAATGGGTAAAAACTTCTTTACTCGTGTCAGGACACGTGACCTGAAATTTCGTAATAAGGCGCAGGGCGCTTGCGCGAATGTTCGATTTGTCATGTTTGTGTACGATAGCGCAATAAATGAATATTGTATTCTACCAGATAAATTACAGTACTTTCATACTGATAGTTAAAGCAATTCAAGCAGTGCAAACTTATTCCCTAACCAGTCCAAAGTTAAAAAATACACAACGTTAACATTCAAGTTTTCACTTCTGCCGGCACTCCCGGAGTGCAACCCATTTTTACTGATCGGCCCTGGACCTTAAGAAGTCAATTCCGACGCCGCACAGCTAGACCAGAGAAGCGATCTTAATTAAGATTAAATTTGAAGTAGGTACAAAAAATACTTAGTATAGCAGCCGCGAGGTATTATGTTTTTTGTATTCCGTGTCACAAATATTCTATAATCTAATCTGGTAAAGAATCTATAATCTAGGTAGTAGAGATAATCGTTGTCGCATTTTAGGCGATGTCTTTCCAACAAAGTTTCTAAGTGAATTGGTAAATTCTTCTGAAATATCAGGTATTATAAAATAAGTTTATTAGAATCAAACATTTACATAGCTTGGGTACCTCCTAATAAAATTGCCAACACGAAAATAGTAGGTAGTAAGTTCACAATGATAATAAAAAAAAATATTTTGATTATGTCAAAGTTTATGTGACATAAATAAAATCATAAAAATTAGTATGATTTTATAAAATACTTCGAATACTAAGAAAAAATGTCGCCTATAGACACCATCGATGTTACTGGTCCATCGCTACCTTTCAGCTGGGATATTAAGCGCCATGTGTTGGTCTACAGGCCTACCCTCCGGAATGAAACAAGACAATAGTGAACACTGACACTGGCGAAGGTAATGGGTAAGGCAGTAGTACAAATCTGGACCAGCTGATATACAGTATTCTAACACCTAATTATGACTGGCCCTGCACTAATGGAATAGTTTTGCCTAAATTTAATCCAAATTGCCCAGTATTCTAACTCCGATTTATGCCTGCACTAGTGCATTAGTTTTGCCTAAATTTAATCCAAATTGCCAATTGACCAGCGCGCGGTGGGGTTGTCACATTACGAAGGCAACAAGAGTCTTTTTAGTGATTTTAGTTTAAGCACCCTTGTTTTATTTTGTGGATTTCAACCATCTAATCTCTTTACAAGCAAGCTGCAGACGCTCTTTACAATGAAATTAGCGGATTATCAGAATTTGTGAACGTTAATCTGTCATTAATCGAAAAATCCACGTCAGAGCCGTCACGGTGTCGTTTACTTTTATACAAATTTTAATTATAATTACGTCAATTTTAAATTTTTGAATTTCGTGTTTATATTGAGTGAAATAAGTCAATTTTGGTGGCATTTTGTACAATTTCGTTCAGTGAAAGTGCACAAATGAAATAATCTTGAAGAAATTAGCGTATCGTAGCTTGAGTAATGAGGCCACCGCTTTACCAAAGACCCTGACATGACTTATCGACGACTTATGACTTATGACAAATTACCTATAACTGAATACCGATTTTTGTAAATTTGATGCAATTTTCTACTTGGCTAATGGCAAAACACTAACGTAAATGCCAAAACCTAAAAAAGGAAGACCTAACACAAAAAATTTGAGTTATTAATTGCAAATAAACGCCGCCTTTTGTGTACTATAACATATGCTCTTGTTAATACTTTATTTTACCATTTTGTAATAAGTTTAATTGTGCACAGCAAAGAGTTCATTCATTCATTCATTTATTCATTCAAATAATCTTAAAGACAATTCGTTATATGGATGTATATGAACATCATTAATGACAGAATTGAATAACATACATAATTTAATAATCATGGCGAAGATATTTGTAAACTGAAACACGTAGAAAATTTGGATAATTTTGGATTTAGAAATGTAGCAAATTTAATAAAGTAACACACTAGTTAGGCTCAACGATGGTTGCTATAATGGTAATTATGTATATTTTAATTGGTTATTTTGAGTATTCTCCATGAGAAGAGCCGCCAGATGATTCGTTATCTTTTATTAAAAAAGTATCTTCACGCCCGAAAACTTAGGCAGAGGTAGAACCAAGACACCCACGACTAGCTGAAGACACTTAGTCCTATAATGTGATAGGTGGCACGCCTAATACCAACCGGCTACACATCCAATCTAGGGCATCATTATTTTTATTAGGAAATGGAAAATAGACATTTTCTATTTTTATTCGCTGCCCAAAGCGGGGAGCGAACCCGGGATCTCAAGGAGTCAATTTCAACGCCAGATCGCTAGACCATAGTCGATTTTTTAATCTAAAAGAATAAGACAAGCTTTGATCCGAAGGTCGTAACGGCTATTCAAAATGATTTCTCAAAGGAAATCAAAACAACTCTAATATACGGAAGAAACTGCGTGCAACTGCTTGAAGGTTCAACTTCAGTAAATGCATTTTTTTTATGATATTGAAAGGGAAACAAGCAGGCGCATTTCCTGATGGTAAGAAACTCACGTCGCCCAGAGACACCAAAGGTGGTAATGGTGCGTTACCAACCTGAGGCCAGGATGTGAAGCCTCGAGCAAAAGTAAGTTTACCGGCTACCGTAACCTCCAAGCCGGAACACGTTAATGGCAAGTAATGAACGTTATGGCGACAGGAATAGATAAGCCGGTGGTACCAATTTGGGCAAGTCGCTGCAAAACTCTACCACCTAGTCAGATGTCACGGTGTAAGTGACGGCAAGCCTATGCTCGCCTTTTACAAGCTGCCTGGCAGGAAGGCAGATGGTCTATTCTGCGAAGAAGTCCTCACAAACACGGGGGAAATAAACAACAAATGGCACAATATCTACTACAGCTACTGATTTTAATGAAGTATGCACTAGCATGCCTTTCTCAATTACTTTTTACGCCAAAGCATTAACTCTTTAAATCATTTAATGATATCTTGGAAACTTGACATCTAACAAAATCACTCCAATTAAAGATACTTTAAATAAACAACAAAAACTGAACTTTTATCACAAACAACCTCAATCATCAAGATGTGTCAGAAATGGATTTAGAAGTATCTTTTTATATCACTATCTACGGGCTAAACAGCTTTTTAAAAAAGAGAAGAGATGGGCAAAAGCCAGTTACCTTCCAGTTGTTATTGTTCTATCACCAACAAAATCAATGTTTAACTAGTATCAGAAATGGATTTTGAAGTATCCACATATCTCGTTTTCTTTAAGCTGAACAGCACTTCAAAACAGGTGAAAACCTAGGCAAAAGTTAGATATTAAAAGGATTCAACTTCAAGGAGATCAATATAAAATGCGGTCATACAGAGGTAGAGAGCGATATCATTGGAGGCTGCATGAACTCAGTGCTCAATTACGTTAACGTCAAAGCATTTATATCCCGACTCGATCCGACGTGTCTCGGCTACTTCACATCTGACAAAATCGGTCCAGTTAACCATGATACCTTCAATGAACAATTACAACTGGATTGTTTGTTACGGGCAAAGCCAATTTGATACCTTCAAAGAACAATTAAAACTGGACTGTCCACCACGAATGATGTCAGTGCAATAATTTGCAACTGGGATTGTTTGTCCCTGGACAAGTTACACAAATTGAATCCAACCTCAAAGTAAGCAAATTACAAAGTAATTATAACGTAAAGTAATTATAAAGTACGAGTAAGTACTAGGTGGTAGAGACCAACGAGGTCTTGTTGAAACTGAACCAGCAAAACCGTGCACACTAAAAGCGACTATGAAAGTCTACATATTAGAAAGAGCCGTGTTGGTCCGGGCTTCTTTGGAGAATAGACCATCTGCCTTCCTTGCCAGGCAGCTCGTAAAAGGCGAGCAAAGGCTCACCGTCACTAACACCGTGAATTCAGACTAGGTGGTAGAGTTTCACAGCGACTCGCCCGGATTGGTACCACCGCCTTACCTATTCCTGACGCCATAACGTCATGACGTGTTCCGGTTCGGAGGGTAAGGTAGCCGGTAAACTTACTTTTGCTCAAGGCCTAACATCCCGGAATCAGGTTGGCAACGCACCATTACCATCTTTGGTGTCTCCAGGCGGCGTGAATTTCTTACCATCAGGAAATCCGTATGCTTGTTTGCCTTCCACATCATAAAAAAAATAACTGAAAAAACGCCTTTAATGTATTAGATGTCTTTAGACTATAGGTACGTCTAATAAAAATTATCAGGAAATCAGTTTAATCTAATACTTCTTTTCCAACACCCAGACTCGGAAATGCAGACATCGCAATGTTCACCACACAAATACCTGCCTCCGTCGGGAATCGAAGCCGAACGTTTGGATAGTTAGACGTGTACACTAGCCCCTCGGCCAACGAGGCGGTTATCGCGAACAAAATTAATGTTTTCCTTAGACAAGGTTTTTGTTACATTTTTTCACATTAACCGAGAACTGCTGAATGTTGAATTACGTAATGTTTTAGTTATTAATCATATCATAATTCCATATTCAGCTATTTCAACTAGTTACTTTCATATGAATAAAGGCCTACATATAATACAGATAAGTAAAGAAAACGGCGAAAGCTAAGTGAATATTTATTATTTTGCTTAGAGTAACATTTCCCGAGCAAATGTTGTTCGGTCCTGATACAATTTGCAGTATATCCTAATGTACGTGAAATATGGACCTTCATAATATAAGGGTAGTTTATGTAAACTAGTAACTAGATAAGGCGACGGACCCAAAACTTTTTAAGCGTATTTTACAAGTATCCAACAACGAAAACAACTATAGATCAAAAGTGAATTACAAGTTAACTGACGCTGTCAGTTGGAGCTCGTTGAATTTCGATTTAAAACTTTTGTAGCCGAAGATTCAAGATGTCAGATTCGTCCTACAATATCTTGATAACACTCAAATATGTCCTTAGATGGACTTCTATATAAACTCCTGATATCAAAAATCAAGGACGGGCGAATCAATCATAATTAGGTTATAAAGCTCAGTACGAATATATGAATTTTTGATATTTTAAAACACAGTAAAGATGGTAGAAATAATTGAAAAACCGATTTTAATCAGGATCGATAATCCTGATTAAAATCGGTAAATATTAATAAAAATTTAAATAGAACTGAAAATGATATGATTTAAAATTTAAACAGTAATTCAAATTTATATCATAATAAAAGGTCACTGGTTCGATTCGCAGGAGAGAAAAAACAATGTGATTTTTTTTAATTTTCTAATTAAAACAACGCAGCACGGGGATTGGATAAAGGCTCGGTTGGCGATAGGTTCGCCACCTATCCTATTGTGGGATTCGCATTTTACCACGACGAGTGGGTGTCCTGGTTTTTCCTCTGCTTACCTCTTCGGGAATATGGGAGTGAAAGTGCTTTACCTCAAAAGACAGCAATTGTTTTGTTCTATATTGTATTTGTAAACGAATTTTACGTCCCCCTTCTAGATAGTTCACTCTGTCTTATAGCCGACGATATGAGAAACATTGCAGAGTCGCTGGATGCAGCCTGCGTTCGCTTTGGAAATCCATAGGGGAGGCCTATGTTCAGCAGTGAACGTCCCGTGGCTGATTTGATAATGATGAAATGTACTTCATTTCTAATCGCATTAAAAATCTTGACACTCAGCAGAAACTCTCTTTTTTATTATGTATGAGATTATAACGTTATTAGAATACAAAGTTGTGAAAAATGTAATATGGATGATAAAGACATTTTTGACGGTCCCTAAATTTTATAAGAGCTTGCTTTTATAAGGTAACGTACTAACAATCATACTTATTTCATTCGAACTGTACATGAGGCTATTCAACGCAGAAAAAGCAAAGGGAGGAGCGATAAGAGGATCCGTTACAAGGCGGGGCCATACAGAAAAACCAATAGTGGTATCAACACCTAAGAATCAACTGCCGCGCTCCTGTTGCTAAGAGGGTCCATGAAAAGGTATTTCGTCGATATTATTATTCATTGTGAAACCCCTTGTACGAAATAACAAAATGGCAGCACTTTTCGCGGTATAGGTAAATTGTAAATCACTTTTTGCAAGAGGCACAGAATATCTCAAAACGAAATTTAAATTGGATTAGTTTTCTGCGTATTAATAACAAGTCTGAAACTACAATAAGAGCATAAAAAAGCCTATCTAAAGTAAATGGTTGCTATGTAAAGATTTTTATTTGCAGAAAACGCACAGTCTGATAAAGAAGACTCAAAGTTCCTACGCTTAAACGTATGAAACAAAAGAGATTTAAAATAGAACATTGATGCCTTTGCGCTTGTTACCTAATACTCCCGACTAGGTAAAACATAGAGCAGATAGTTTCTGGTTTAAATGTTGGTAGGAATTGATTTAAGGAAAATACAAATGCGGTCAAACAATAACAAGTACGAATAAAACGTGACATGGAAATCAGTTTGTGCGAAATCATCAAAATCTTTTCATTTGATACGTTGCATGTTTTATTTATGTGCATTTATTAAAGAGGAGGTCAAATGTAGGCAATGTAACTGTAAGCAATGTTTTTTTAAAGTATTCTAGTATTACAAACTGCTGAGCATTTTCCTTAACTTTTTTTTAATGGAAGGCAAACAAGCACACGGATTCCTGATGGTAAGAAATTCACGCCACCTAGAGACACCAAAGGTGGTAATGGTGCGTTGCCAACCTGAGGCCGGGATGTTAGGCCTTGAGCAAAAGTAAGTTTACCGGCTACCTTACCCTCCAAACCGGAACACGTCATGACGTTATGGCGGCAGGAACAGGTAAGGCGGTGGTACCAATCCGGGCGAGTCGCTGCGAAACTCTACCACATATATATACTCTAATGTTTGTAAACTCTAAACAATCCACAGAAGTTGCACTAGTTTCAGATACTATACAACTAAGACACCATGAGTAATGGTCGTAACTCCGAACATTGCACAAAATCCTAATTGTTATAAATTTATCACAATAGAACTCTCCGAAGACAATACAGAAGAACCTAAAGCGCTCCATTTCAAACTTTCCATGAGGGAAAATAAAACGAGGCAACGCGACGCTTAGAAAGTTGAACTCGACTTTAGCGAAGGCGGGCGGTACGAATATGCGGCAATCCCGCTGTCAAAGTGAGAAATATAGCTTATATCCGCCGTATTGGGAATAAGGCAACTAATTGAATAATAAATTAAATAGCAATCTAATGAACGGAGTTCATTACATTGCGATTTATCATGAAAATTTGTGAATATATGTGTTACTGGATAAAAAAAAAAAAAAGTATCTTCACGCCCGTATCCCCGAAGAGGTAGGCAGAGGCACAACCAGGGCACCCACGACTAGCCGAAGACACTAAGTCCCATAATGTGATAGGTGGCAAGCCTATCGCCAACCGGGCACATTTCCAATCCCGACCAACATTTTTTTTATTAGAAAATTGGAAAAATCCAATTATCTTTTTGTTGGCCGACCCGGGATTCGAACCCGGGACCTCATGCATTCAAGTCCAACAACTGAACCGCTAGACCACAGAGGCGATAAGTATTCGTATAACGATTAGTTAATTTTAATTTTCTAATAGCAACACTGATGTTCGGGGTTAGATGTGTCTGCCTGGTTGGCGAGAGGTTTGTCACCCACCTATCACATTGCGGGACTAAGTCCGTAGTATCTTCATCTAAGCATGGAAGCTCTGGTTGTATACCTATCTTTTGGGGACGCAAGCGTACGATACTTGGTTAAAAGGATTGTCCTGAAGAGAATTATATTTCACTGAATAATTTAAAATAATAACTAGATCGCACCAACAAGATTAATCTTAATATATATAAATCTCGTGTCACAATGTTTGTCCTTAATGGACTCCTAAACCACTTAACCGATTATAATAAAATTCGCACACCATGTGCAGTTCGATCCAACTTGAGAGATAGGATAGCTTATATCTCAATTTATGATAAAAAATTACCATGGGCAGCTAGTAAATTAATAAGTTTCTTAATCAGAATCCACATAATTATCATGGCGTCTACCATGGACATATACGATCGCGTGAGGTATTTCGAACCCATCCCTGTCATCACCCCCCACCCCATAACATTAAACTAATTTATGCAAACTAAACAACACACCAATTAGAATCTCACCATGAAAGGAGATATAAGCAGTAACAGCTTACATAAACAGAGTAATCCTCTGATCGCATCATGCACTCCGCGTCCGCGTTGCACTCTAATCCTATTCTGGCGACAAATTAATATGCTCATCGGCAGCCGACTAGATTACGGGGCGTTCACAGCGCGATTGTATTTTAAGTGTATTATCCAATTTGTTGGATACGGTGCTAATCAGCGGCTTCGGAGAACATTCGAGCGTTTAGCCGAAAGCCGCGGTAAGGCTACACACCCTGCATTATTCTACGCCACGCTGGAGAGAGCTGGCGAACTTAATAGATTTTGTTGGTGCTGCCGAGCTGGTCAGCCTATCGCGATCCAATAGGATTACCGCTTAAATTTGCGTTTCAGTATACGATGAAAATGAAGGCATATATTGTTCGTCGATCCTACGTTATACCCGATATTGTTTTCCAGTATTTGAACAGTATTAGCGAAGTCTAGTTGTATAGTATTTGTCGATTTGTCGTGTAATCTTGTCGAAAGCTTTTGCCTAAATCGTCTGTCTATGAAGGCGTCAGTAAGCTTAAACAATCATCACGATTATTTTAATATCTTATTATTAAGTATCTGATCTTACAAATAATAGTCTCTTACCAATGAAGAGCTAAGGATAGTTCTAGAGTATTTGTCTTGTAATCTTGTCGAAAGCTTTTGCCTAAATCTATGAAGGCGTCAGTAAGTTTAAACAATCATCACGATTATTTTAATATCTTATTATTATCTGATCTTACAAATAATAGTCTCTTACCAATGAAGAGCTAAGGATAGTTCTCATCTGATGACATACTTAAATGTAGCCATGAATTGTGCGCCTATTATTATATCCATTAAACTTCTGAAGTCAGCAAGGCTGTCGAGCTATTCTAAATCTTAATAGTTGCTAAAAAAAACTTTTAAAATAACAACAATAGAATTGTATTCATATCTGCTAGGCATAGGATTGTATGACAACAAAATGTGGACACCTTACAGTGGTACGTGAAATACTGAATGTCTTCGTTAGCGAAAGAATTCCGTACCAAGAAAAGAGCATGAAGTGTCAAGTGGTTCCGAGAGTCTCATTATCTGGAAGCGAAATGGAGCGAACTACTCTGAGGTATTAAAGGTAACGGACCATTAAGGACCTTACTCCATTTAAAATTTACTTTAAAATAAACTGCTTTTAACGTAACTATTAATAAACAGCAGATAAAAAACTGATTTTAACGTAACTATTAATAAACAGCAGATAAAGTAAATAATAATGTCAAAATAGACATAATGCAATTTTTCTATATTCAATGCTATCCTGCTATAAGTTGGTTCCATTCTAGCCGGTGTATCAATAAATTGAGCTACTTCTTTAAAAAGTACTCACGAGAAAAACACTTAATTTCGAATTGATTAAAAATTACTTATTTAATATTCATTATTTCTTTTCAGGCTACAGCTGAAATGGCAGAACTCATTAACTTAACTATGTCACATTTGTATAGCTTTAGTGCCTGAAAGTAACTATCAGAAGCTGGGGTGTAATCATATCATCAATCAGTTAAAACATATGTAACCTATTATAGTTACGTCTGAAAATAATTGAAAAAATAAACACAGACCAGAACGAACTATTGCTAAGAAACCATGACCACCGCCTTACCTATTCCTGCCGCCATAACGTCATGACGTGTTCCGGTTCGGAAGGTAAGGTAGCCGGTAAACTTACTTTTGCTTGAGGCCTAACATCCTGACCTCAGGTTGGCAACGCACCATTACCATCTTTGGTGTCTCTAGGCGGCGTGAATTTCTTACCATCAAGAAATCCGTCTGCTTGTTTGCCTTCTTATAACATAAAAAAAAAAGACAGAAAACTATGCAGTGCTCATTTTCAATTTTTGAGCATAACATCCTTTTTAAAACGTAACATGTACCAAATGCGTATGTTTCAATGAATTGAAATTGAAATACATCCATTAATATGCATACAAATGTTAATCACAATGTTTCAAGCTGAAAATGAGATCCGAATCTGAATGCACTTTAACTGGAACAATGTCATGTATCCAAACAAAACTATCACATGGGCCAACAAAATTAACGAACTTTAAGCAAACGTGGATTTAAAATGTAGGGAATAATTAAAATCGGCGCAAACCATTAAAAGAGCAGTTTATAATAGGAGAGTGCACAGCGAAGTATCCTTCATGTAGGCAGTTAAAGAGTTGGAGGGGCGCACTTGAGCACGAGTACTGGAGCGGCGGCACCTCGCGCCTAACGAACCTGCCGACAAAAACTCTTGCACTTCCACCATGCGCCTCGACGATAATGATCACCCACCTTCGCTTTCCTAGCTAAAAACCTAATCGAAGAATTTTTATCAATTTCAGCTATAAAGTTCGAAGTGAATTCATTTTTATAGGACACGCACGAGTGGACAAATTTCTATGGTTACATATATATTAATACGTGAAGCAAAAACTTTGGACCCCTTTTTACGAAAATTGCGCTGACGGAGGAGTATAAAAGGCGTGTAAAAGGAAAAAAGGAGTATAAAAGGAGGAGTATTAAGACGTGTTGGTCCGGGCTCCTTTGCAGAATAGACCATCTGCCTTTCTTGCCAGGCAGCTCGTAAAAGGCGAGCAAAGGCTTATCGTCGCTAACACCGTGACATCTGACT
>NJDD01004720.1:141638-173846 GCA_002245505.1 Calephelis nemesis | reverse complement strand
AAGTGAAACAGTACAAGTGTTTCTTCATTTAAAAATACGGATTTTCGAAATACTTAAAAATAAGATATCTAAAAGATATATATGTGTTGAGCATGTTAAAACACTAAAAAAATTGTTTATATTGTAGCGTAATCTATTTTGACATTGATATTTTTTAAATAAGTTCAAGGATTACAGTCAGTCTGTATGTTTATTTAAGTACACTTTATTGCATTTATAAATATGTCTATTACATATTTCGTTTCTGTGATTCGAAAATTTTAATAGATTCGAAATAACGAATGTTTTGAAATAAGCATCACTTAAACTTTACCATATTCAAAACTTCATTGTGGCTTCCTTTTGCTTCTTCCGTTAAGTAATGAGCACTGGTACATCAAGATTTCACACATTCAAGTGGAGAATTACTTCTTCACGACCACCTAATACGTCGTCTGGAGAATTGCTAGCTAACGAGCGAACTACTGGCTAATGAGTTACTCTCCTTATTTCACGTGTGCTATGCTAATATCTCAACTTGGCTTTGCATTGTAAATTAACTTACAATAACAAAGAGCTGGCGCAGTTTTTATTAGAGTTTTTTATGCGGGTAGTTATTAAAAGTATCTCCGATAAAAAATACAGTTTGTATTTGATATTTTCTGCCGTCGGCGCTTGGTAAAACTTCCAAATATTCATGTTTTTAAACAAGGAAACACTTGCACTGTTTCATGTATCACTTATAATTTGTTATTTTGTAAATAGCCTACCTGTTTCGATGATGCTGTATAAGCGAAACTTTCTTTAAGTTTTCCCCGTGTTGGTCCAGGCTCCTTTGCAGAACAGACCATCTGCCTCCCTGCTAGGCAGCTCGTAAAAGGCGATCATAGGCTTACCGTCACAAACACCGTGACATCTGACTAGGAGGTAGTTTCGCAGCGACTCACCCGGATTGGTACCACCGCCTTACCTATTCCTGCCACCATAACGTCATGCCGTGTTCCAGTTTGAAGGGTAAAGTAGCCGGTAAACTTACTTTTGCTCGAGGCCTAACATCCCTTCGGTGTCATTAGGCAGCGTTAATTTCTTACCATCAGGAAATTCGTTTGCTTGTTTGCCTTCCAATACCATAAAAAAAAACAACAAAAAAAAAACATACAGTCGAATAATAGACGAACAAATAAACAACGACGCATACATACGACGTCAAGCGAATTATTGACTCGTTGCTTGAGTGAAAACTAAAAATGTAGTGCATCAAAAGGCTACCTAAGCGTTCGGACATTTGTTATAGATAATGTTTGGCTATAACGACGGGGATGCCATGTTGCGGGGTTTGATCAGCGGCAATATATCACACTGGCCGTCGGAAGATATATGGACGTTGTCGACTATCGGACGCTACCGACGGTACACATTGTCCTCAGCGTTTGTACCAAACTTTTGAGAACATTGCCAGCTTGTTCACTGTACTTGAAAAATATTAAATTGACAATGAAAGTTCAACTTTAGTTAATAATTTGATTATTAATATTAATATTGTTTGTGTCTGGCACTTCGATAGCGAGCCGAGCATGTTCGCCATGAAAAAATAAAATAATTTGATTATTAATATTAATATAATTTCATTAATATTAATTTAATTAATATTAAGATAGTTTGATTACTGTCGCCTCTGTGGTCTAGCGGTTCAGTTGTTGGAATTGACTGCACGAGGTCCCGGGTTCGAATCCCGGGTCAAGCAACAAAAAGGAAATTGGGTTTTTCCAATTTCCCAATAAACAAAAATGTTGCTCGGGATAGGATATGTGCCCGGTTGGCGAAAAACTTGCCACCTGATAGGTGGCAAGTTTCACATTGTGGGGCTTAGTATCTTCGGCTAGTCGCGGGTGCCCTGGTAGTGCCTCTGCTTACCTCTTTAGGGATATGGGCGTGAAGATACTTTACATTTTTTGATATTAATATTGTTTATGTCTGGAGAAAGTTCGCCATGAAAAAATAAGATAATTTGATTATTAATATTAATGTTGTTTATGTCTGGCACTTCGATAGCGAGCTGAGCATGTTCGCCATAAAAAATAAGATAATTTATTAATATTGTTTATGTCTGGCACTTCGATAACGAGCTGAGCATGTTCGCCATAAAAAATAAGATAATTTATTAATATTGTTTATGTCTGGCACTTCGATAGCGAGCTGAGCATGTTCGCCATAAAAAATAAGATAATTTATTAATATTGTTTATGTCTGGCACTTCGATAGCGAGCTGAGTATGTTCGCCATAAAAAATAAGATAATTTATTAATATTGTTTGTGTCTGGCACTTCGATAGCGAGCTCAGCATGTTCGCCATAAAAAATAAGATAATTTATTAATATTGTTTATGTCTGGCACTTCGATAGCAAACTGAGCATGTTCGCCATAAAAAATAAGATAATTTATTAATATTGTTTATGTCTGGCACTTCGATAGCAAGCTGAGCATGTTCGCCATAAAAAATAAGATAATTTATTAATATTGTTTACGTCTGGCACTTCGATAGCAAGCTGAGCATGTTCGCCATAAAAAATAAGATAATTTATTAATATTGTTTATGTCTGGCACTTCGATAGCAAGCTGAGCATGTTCGCCATGAAAAAATAATATACACGCATGATGCTTGAGACATCTAATTCGATTGCTGAATCATATTGTTGAAGTAATTTTAGATTTGAACAACAGCTTTGTATTAATATGTTTTTTATGCGATAAAACCACAAGGCAGCTGGAATATGCTTTTGTTCGGAGTGGTATAGATATCAAAGGAAATATGTCATCATAGGATTTCTAAAAATATATAAAATGACTATCGTTACGTTTTAGTTTTACAGTTATTTTAATATTGCACAGCGAATTGTTAATTTGTTTTTTTATGTAAGTACATGTTATATTTTTGTACCAGAAAAATGTTAAGATTAAAAATACACACACAGTGGGTGGTAAAATTTAAAAAGCTAAGATTACATCCCGTTGATTGTAATAGTCTAGACTTTTTTTTAAATTTTAACAACAGTATATCTGTTAAGATATTTTGGATTAATCTGTATTTATAAAGGTGGTTGGGATAAATAAAGAATAAAGAAAGCGAACAAGTTGGAATCCTGCCTAAGTTGATTCTCATTTCTCATTTTACAACATAGTTAATCTCATATAAATTTTCTTCTTTTCATAGCGATTAGGAAAAAATATCCTACATCACTACATAGTATAAAACAAAGTCTCTGTAATGACAGAATGTCCCTTTACATGCTTAAATCTTTAAAACTAAGCAACGGATTTTGATCCAGTTTATATTAATAGATAAAGTGATCGAAGAGGAAGGTTTATACGTACATTTTATACCCGTGCGAAGCCGGGGCGGACCGCTAGCCTAAATGTATAAAAGAAAGTGGTGTTAGTTACACTATTTATAACTCAAGAACGGCTGAACCGATTAAGCTGAAAATTGTTGGAGAGGTAGCTAAGAACCGGGAAAAGGACATGGTATATTTTTTATCCGGTTCGAATGTGAGGAAACTGGGAAAAACAACATTTTAATTATTCACATACAAAGTGAACAGGCGGAACTAAGTTCGCAGGAACAGCTAGTATTTCGTAATTTATCGCAATGTATTTTATTATATTTATATCAATCGCATAATTTATTATATTTATATCAGTTTTTAAATACATTTTTCCTTTCGCATTATCATTTAAATGGCAATTTAACACACCGTAAAACATTTAGTGCCATGAAATACTTTCTACTCTGTATGATTTCAAATAAGAGGTATCACGTTAATATATTTAAGTGCAGTACAACATGGCCGCCCGCTGCTCTACTTTAAACCAATTAATTTAGAAATGATTCTTATTTAGTTGTTATAATCGACAACTGTTATAATTACATTTTTAATACCAATTAGCTTAGTTGTTACTTATAATTGGTATTTGCTTGATGATTAAGACATTAACTTTCTAAACGTTTTAAATTTGTCCTAAATATATTTTCGCCAGTTAATTTTCTCGGGGTGGATATTTATCTTGCCATCGAATATTCAGTATTTATAGTGTTACAGTAGTAGCTACGTATAGATAGTTCAGAATTGGAGGGTTAAAGTTAAAAAATAGCTTATGAGGTTTCGCATATCTCTTCATGAAGTAGAAGTATCTTCACGCTCATATCCCCGAAGCGGTAGGCAGAGGCACGACCCCACGACACCCAAGACTAGCCGAAGACACTAAGTCACTTCTTGAACTTTTTCATAATGAAATTATTTGTAGATTTTTCTTATGTTTGATCTTTTACAATTAAACAAAAAAAACTAATTTTATATGCATAAACGTATTTTCTTCCCTTGGTCGTCGCGTCACGCTTAGACAATAGGAAAACTTTAGCTGATTCTTTTCAGTTTTCAACCAAAAAAAGGTTCTTAAAAACTACAAAAAAAAAAGTTTAGCGGAACATTAGAAAACGTTCACAATTAGTACCGGACAAGACGTTTATCGGGTTATGCGCGTGAAGATACTTTTTTTAAAGAAAAGTAAGAATCTTTACGCCATATCCCCGAAGGGGTAGGCAGATGCACAACTAGGGCACTCACGGCTAGCTGAAGTCCCACAATGTGATAAGTGGCAAGTCTATCGCCAACCGGGCACATAGCCAATCCCGAGCAACATTTGTTTTTTATTAGAAAACTGGAAATACAACATTTTCTTTTTGTTGCATGACCTAAGATTCGAACTCGGGACCCCATGAAGTCAAGTGCAGCACTTGGAACGCTAGACCAAAGAGGCGAATTTTTAATGTAATTTCACCAATATGTCACTAGTCAATCCTTTTATCGTTTCAAACTAAAACATTTAGATTTTCCACACCTTCCGAAGATGATTATAGTGTACTATTTGTCGCTTGTCTGTTTGTTCAAACAAATCTTAATCAATCAGTTCCAACCCCAGGAATTATAGTAATTACGGCCAACTACTTGTGTCTGGTCACTTGAGCTGACGTGGAGGTGGGGAGGTTTATTATCGGAGACAGTAAACAGTTCCATCGACTAATGGAATCGACCGATGGTCGCCCTGATAGCCTGTTTACTGTCCCAACAACAAAAACACAACTAAATGTTTATTATGAAGGGATATTACATTGTTTTTGGAGATGAAGGCAAGCTTTTTTTGGTATATAAGTAGGTTAATGTTAACTCTTTTTTATATGATAATGGAAGGCAAACAAGCAGACGGATTTCCTGATGGTTAGAAATTCACGACGCCGAGAGACACCAAAGATGGTAATGGTGCGTTGTCAACCTGAGGCCGCAATGTTAGGCCTCGAGCAAAAGTAAGTTTACCGGCTACCTTACTCTCCGAACCGGAACACGTCAACAGCAAGCATTGGACGTTACGGCGGTGGTACCAATCCGGGCGAGTCGCTGCGAAACTCTACCACATTTCCGACCGGTTTATCCTTTTTATTATAATTCTGGTTATGTTAGTCACGGAATAGTATCTTAGATAGTATTTTAGTCACCGGAACCATTTAGAGAAACGCTTGTATACCTTATATCTCTGAACTCCAGACAGTAGTCATAAAAAGCTAAAAGTTACTCAGGTCTTGCTCCCAACTTCTCAAACCTAACTTTTTACTTTATGAACCCTGGCAAATTTTACATTATATGAAATATTGTAGATATAATAGCCTAAAGGTTTGTGTAATAAGAGAAAGCGGTAGGTAATTAATATTCTATAAAACTTATGTGAAACAGTCAGTCCATCAGTCAGACGGAAGTATAGGTCGAGAAAGTTTCAGCTTTCAATTCTTTTAAAACCACTGGATTTGGCTCAATTTATTTCCATATCATGTGACGCGTATATTTTACTTATTTCTATATTAATATTACAAATGCGAAGTCTGTATGTCTGTTTGCTCTTTCACGACTAAACCTCTTAACAGATTTTATAAAATTTGATATGTATCTAAAGATCCGGGTTTAAACTTATTCAATTTTTTTTTAATTTAACCCCCAAAGTACTATTACAGGGGATAAAAGTTTATATGTAAATCGTATTTCACAAAAAGATGTCGAATGTATAGATTAGAATTGTATACAATGCGAATGTGGATGGATGTAGGTACCCGAGGAGACCAAGGCTGACATTTCACGATCAGATCAATCGAATATTATCCGAGGGTGGTGTCAAGAGTCTCCGAAACCGGCGTGTTTGTATGAAAAGGGTAATGAATGTGAAGGAAGCAAGACAGGTTTGTCAGGATCGTGAGGTCTGGCACTCGATACTCTCTGCCTACCCCGTAAGGGACTTGGCGTGAAGATATGTATGTATGTATATATAGATTTCAATCCCTGGACGAACACTAGCTATTTTAAATCAAGCAAATGTAGAGGAAAAAAGCAAGCAATCCTACAAAGGGACAAGATTGCATCGAGATGTGATAGTCCGACGGCGAAAGAGTAATGCAAGTGCGAAAGAAATAAAATACCGTCCGGTGTACTACGATACTCAGTGCACTAGATTAAGTATGAGCGCTTATAAAACTGTCCGTTAAAATAACAAAAAGGTTTATGGAGAGTCTTTGTGGTCTAGCGGTTCAGTTGTTGAACTTGAGTGCTTGAGGTCCCGGGTTCGAATCCCGGGTCGGACAACAAAAGAAAATTGGCTTTTTAAAATTTTATAATTTAAAAAAAGTTGCTCGGGATTGGAAATGTGCCCGGTTGGCGAAAGGCTTGCCACCTATCACATTGTGTTACTTAGTGTCTTCGGCTAGTCGTGGGTGCCCTAGTTGTGCCTCTGTCTACTTCTTCGGGGATATGAGCGTAAAGATACTCTTTTTTAAAGAGAAATTTGAATCATTAAATCTTTTGGCTTCGTCCCAGAGTTGTCGTATCAAATATGGTAGTAGTTTAGGGCATATAGCATCTTTGCTTTATTACCATTATGTAGGTAATAATTAAACAATATTATATATATTTCAACAATAACTTTCCATCTCATCCCATCCCATCTCATACTACCCAACACTCTATTTCTTGTCACCTCACATTATAAATCCCATTCTAGTCTAATCTAAAATTGTCACAAAACTCAGCTGCTCACAAATTTACTGCAACAAATTTGCAAGTGTTTTAGTAAAGTCATTAATCTTCCCACCTTCTGGAGTGTGTCGACAGATATGTGCTATCGACCACAGCGTTATAGTGGGGGCTTACATACTATAACTATTTTTACTTACATTTTTTTTTAATTTTTTTATGATACTGGAAGGCAAACAAGCAGACGGATTTCTTAATGGTAAGAAACTCCCGCCACATTGAAACACTAAAGGTGGTAATGGTGCGTTGCCAACCTAATGCCGGGATGTTACTCCTCGAGCAAAAGTAAGTTTGCCGGCTACCTTGCCCTCCGAATCGGAACACGTTATGACGTTATGGCGGCAGGAATAGGTAAGGCGGTGGTACCAATCCGGTTGAGTCGCTGCGAAACTCTACTACTTAGTCAGATGTCCCGTTGTTAGTGACGGTAAGCCTATGCTCGCATTTTACGAGCTGTCTGGCAGGAAGGCAGATGGTCTATTCTGGAAAGAAGCCCGGACTAACACGGGGCGACAAATAAAAACTGTGCATTCTCTATCGCAACAGTGTGATCCGAGAAAGAGTGGTATCGAAAGAATGTGTTAGAGTAAAAATTTGAAAGGACATTACCGTTGGTTAAATTGACAAAGAAAGAAAGACAAATGAAAAGAAAGGACAAATGAAAGGAAAGAATGACAAATGATATATTGACGAATAATGCGAATGCGGAAATTCTTAACCGAGTTACCGTCTCGGTCCGGGCTCCTTTTACAGAATAGACCATCGGCCTTCTTGCCATGTAGCTCGTAAAAGGCGAGCATAGGCTTACAGTCACTAAGACCGTGACATCTGACTAGGTGGTAGAGTTTCGCAGCGACTCGCCCAGATTGGTACCGCCTTATCTATTCCTGCAACCATGACGTTGGACGTGTTCCGATTCAGAGGGTAAGGTAGCCGGTAAAATTATTTTTCCTAGAGGCCTAGCATCCCGGCCTCAGGTTGGCAGCGCACCATTTCCACCTTTGGCGGCGGGAATTTCTTACCATCAGAAAATCCGTCTGCTTATTTGCCTTCTAATATCATAAAAAAATTTACTATTAATTACATTACATCAACAAAGATAGCGAAAAACCTTAATAATTTAAAAGTGCTAAAAGGTCAAGATTACATTGGGATGTGTTTGCCAAATACTAATGCGTAATGCTTGTGCGAATCAGATAGAACACCATTCAAGTAAGTAGCTATACGACATTTGGTGTTGAAGATTAAGTGCAAGCGACATAAAAACTGTCCCCAAACTAATGTCGAACCGGTTCAACCTAGTTTTAAGTACAATACGTAAAGTTGATTATTATTTTTATTCCAAGAAAGATAAAAGTATATTGTGTTGTTTATGCTGACTCGTGTCGTTCGATACACATTTCTGAGATTCTCGACTGTTACAACAAAAAATGAAAATGTGGTAAACACTAATACAAAGTATTTAAGTCATACTTCCAGCAATGGGACAAAAATAATCACAAAGGTAAAACGGATTAATTAACAAAAACTTTTTAATGACAATACCTAATTGTAAAGTGTTTGCAAAATATATATAAATCATTAAATCATATAATATTAAATGTAGCACAATATAATAATAGCGTTGCTGACCTGTCTATATAAAATCATCGTCTTAAGATATATACCAGTGTTTACTTGTAGCAGCTAGTGTAATTTTATTAATTATTTCATTACAAGATCGAAATTAGCGATTATTATTCACGATACAAATTTGAAAGAAAAAATCAAACATCCCAATAATAAAATTTAGTCGCGTTTTTTATACATGCATAATCTAGTCGCAGTTATTCATCAAGCATCTAGTGGACAAAGCCCGCAGTGCGCGAGGAAACCAGTTATACTCGTTTATTTTGCACGCATTCCAGGCGAGTAGTCGGGAACGGACTCACCATTCCTGGTTTGACCGGGAACTCGATTTCTGCACGGTATGAATGGCCTTGAATACTTGAGTTTTAGAGACGGCTATTTAAATAACGTTTAATATTAAAATAATATGGTTTTAATTTAAAAGCGAAGAATTATAGTTGTTTTAAACATGTATAGTATAGTAATTGGTTAGTCCATTAAGATTCTGTTCAGACCCTGCTCATAAAACATAATTATTACTAGCAGTTTCGCGCAGCTTCGCGTGCGTAACTTGGCTTCTACTGCATTGATTTTGATAAAACAAACCCTATGTCACTCAGGGATAATGTAACAATCTAAAAGTGAAAGAATTTTTCAAATCAGTTCAGTAGTTTCGGAGCCTATTCATCTCAAACAAACAAACAAACAATAAAATCTCTCCTCTTTATAATATTATTATAGTAAGTATAAGATGTTCAAATAAAAATTAGGCGGGGACGTTTTGAAAGCAAAATTGCCTAAAAACGAATGACAACCTTTTTCTCTATAATTAACATAATTAATTTATACTTAAAATTGTTTGTAAGAAATTATGAAGCTTGTAATAATAGAGTACAATGATTTATATATTAAAAAATATTTTTATTTTACAAATATTAATCAAATATTTGCCCACTGTGGTACAACATGTTGGGATGCTTAAATACCTTTGCAACAATGTCTTAGAGTTTAGAGACGGCTATTTAAATAACGTTTAATATTAAAATGATATTTTAATTTAAAAACAGATTTTAAAAACGCTAAAGCGATTGTAATCGTCTTAAATATATGATTAACTCAATGTTACAACTAAACCTACGTCACATTTTTTTTTTCAGAATTATTTATTTCTGGTTCTATTCAGACCTTGGTCATAAAATATATTTTTTAATATTTATTAAGTATAGAATGTAATATAAATAAATTGGGGATGTTTCGTTAGATAAATATTTCTCTCGGGGATCGAACTCGGAATCTCGTGAAGACATGCCTTACACCGACCTCTACACTACGCGATACTTAAATAGATTAAAGAACTTAATAAAAAATAAAAACACAGACCCAGAAATGCAAACATAGATATTTATAACATACTAGTGGTCTCCCATTGGTCGAAATTTGACCATAATGAATTTTCATATCTCGTTGATTAAAATGCAATCTTCATTTCTCAAGACCAACTACTTTGTTTCCAAACTTTTTAGTGCGCCATCTGTGATCTTTTATCGTTATCATCAGTATATTTTGTATGTGTGTGTCAAATGCATGGTCGTATGGGTAAAACATATTTGTTGATTTAATGTACGTTATAAGCATTATTACTGAAAAATACTACTTGCTACTTCTCCTATGCATAAACTATAAGTGTGACAAATTCCATGCTCCTCCGTCCGCGAAATTTTCGTAAAAAGGGCTCCAAAGTTTTGGCATCACGTATTAATATATAGATTATCACAAATGCTTGCTCTCGAGGGGAATCCAACCCGAGTCTGTTGGTAGGTGAAATTCAGCCAACGCCAACCCCAACAAACTGAAGAAGAGATGGATCACAAGCATCAAAATCTTATTATCCGTAATAACACACACAATACACGAGAAAGGGCGCAAATGAAAATCTCCACGATAGTTCCGAAATAATTCCACTTTCCCGTCACGTCCGCTATGAGAATTTACTTTAATTGGCAAATAATACGCAGGGTAATTAAGGATGGCAAGTTGGGTGGAGGCGCGCGTGACGAGACTGCTGAACAGAGATATTCAATTATGCAAACACAGTCGCTAAAGAATGCCACGGCTGACAAAAAAATACCCTTTAATAGATATTATCACCGCTGAGACAGTCCTCACCATTGATAAGCATTGACGGTATTTTTTTGCGCACTCACTAAGTTATCGCTACATATTTTCTTTTAACGTTAGTATCTAAAAAAAAATATCTTCACGCCAATATCCCCGAAGTGGTAGGCAGAGGCACAACCAGGGTACCCACGACTAGCCGAAGATACTAAGTCCCACAATGTGACAGGTGGCAAGCCTATCGCCAACCGGGCACACATCCTATTCCGAGCAACTTTTTTTTTCATTAGAAAATTGAAAAAATCCAATTATCTTTTGTTGCTCGATCCGGGATTCGAACCTTGGACCTCATGCAGTCAAGTCCGACAACTGAACCGCTACACCACAGAGGCGGTTAGTATCACCATAAATATCATAGACCACGTTAGTATCTAAATAGATATATTTATAGATATAAATAGAACGAGACAAAATACATTCAGTTCTGTGAGATAAGTTTTTATGATATTTCTACTGTCTTTTAATCTATTCATTAAATTTAATAAAAAACATTTAAGTGTAACAAGTTGACATGTCCGGAATAATCTGACAATTATACATTTGTTGTTAGATTTTTTATTAAATTAAAACCAAAAATACGTCTCTAAAACAGTGTTTCTCAAAGTGAGCGAAGACGTTTAGAGGTAAGGGATCTAGAAAAAATTGGGTCTTATGTGATTTAAGGAGGCGATAGGTAATTTTAAACTTAACAACTTCCACTTTATTAGTTCATGTTTATTAAATCCTATTTTATTGTTTAAGTAAGTAATAAGTAAGTATTCCTATTTTATTGTAAAAACATAAACATAAACTAAAAACATATTTTTAAAACATTTACAACGATATTTATATCTTAAGGTATTAAATAATTGGTAACAAACATTGAAAAACATTCAAAGTGGGTGTCAGACGAAAAAAGTTTGGGAACCTCTGCTCTAAAGGTACCAACCTATCCAATGGTAGTTTACGGTAGACAGGGCTAAATTTAATATCATTTCAAAATTATTTGTAAGTTATAATTCAAATTGTAATAAGAATAAAACTATTTGTTCGTATGAATATTAAAACATTGTGTATATAATTAGTCACTTATAAAAATATTAAATTATTTGCACACCACAATGTGGTAGAATAAGTTGGAAAGCTTAAATAATTTTGTAACAACTTCAAAACGCATATTCCGCAAACAAATATATTTTCTTTCTTTCTTTTCTTTCTTTCTAATGTACAGATTTCACTGTTACGGTATTATTGTGAGTACAGATAAATGCAGACAGATGACTAAGAAGTGTTCTCATTTCTAAAACTGCCTTTCACTACACATTACTGTTAGAACGTATAACGCAATGTAATATAAATAATGTATATCTAACAACTAGCTGACCCGACAGACGTTATCCTGTCTCAATGTGGACATTGAGACCTTAAATTTTCTAATAAAACATAATAATATTATTTTTAATATTAATATTATTATTACATAATAATATTATTTTTAATATTGTTATGTTCTAATATTATTGTTAGATTATTATTAATTGGTAATATTTTTTTCATAAGAACTTTCTCCTGACGATTACAAATGCAACAAAAAAATGTTCTATTCGTTCACGTATAGTGGGATACCAGAGAAATAGAGATTTATCATATAAGATTATATATTATGTACGATTATATCGTATATATATATAAATATTTTGTCACGATGTATGTTGCCAATAAACTTCAAAACTATTGAACCGATTTCAATCAAATTTCACATGTACCCGTATTTTGGTCTAACTTAAAAGATAGGATAGTTTTTATCCGAATGTTGGCGGGACGAAGTTCGCTGGGGCAGCTAGTATATTATACATAAGATATTGTGAAAGCTGCCCGGAGTTTGAAATGATTCCAAAGATCATCAGTGAAATGAATAAAAAAAAAGATTTACATGAGTAAAAAAAATCTGAAAATTTATGCTCAGCCAACAAAAATAATTAAAAAAAAATGTTTCACAGTTTTTAGTGTAATTTTCATACTTAGTAAGTTCCGTCCATAGTTCCAAGTTTGTTCCGGTCCTGGAACTAACTAAGGCAGCAGGTAACTTATTCACGCAAGAGGCTTAGCAACTCGGCCACTGGGCTGACGAACCATAAACAATTTTAGTATGTACATTACGTTCATGTCTTACCATCCGAAAATCTATAATATAACCTTGCCTTCTGTAGGGTTACTCATGAAACTCGATTCATGCAATATTAGAAATTGGAATCGAGTATGCCATTTTAGATACTCTTGAACACTATAATGGCGATGCACATTTAGTAAATAGTAAACAATAAATTATTTTATCGGATTCGTTGGATTTATTTCTAACTAAATGTTAATAATCCGCTAGTACTGTATTCAAAAGTACCTTAAGACATATCTATACGATTCCAATTTCCAAATCGAATGGTATCGAGATTCAAGGGTTACCCTACCGATCCCATGCAAAAGCTTTTTGAATTGTTTAGGTACACCTATCTGCTTTTATTTTCAATCAATAAAAAATAATAGTAGCACATTATTGTGAAAACCAAGTCATGGATATGGACTGACCTTTTTATATGCGATAAATCAGAGAGCAAGCACACTGGTCTCTTGAGGATAAGAGACAATGGTGATTTATTAACACCGCTGATGTTACAGGGGCGTCACTGTCTCATGGCCAAAGCGTTACTTTATTTGCAGGTCTCCCAACCGGGACAAAAAACCGAAAATTGTCATTATGGGGGCAGAAATAGGCAGAGGTGGATACCCGGGCGAGATGCTGCATACTCTCTGCCATAGTGCTCTTAGTTTTGACCAGGTAATAGATCATTTGCCCTTCTACCAGGCAGCACGTAAAAGGAGAGCATAGGCTCACCCTCACTATCACCGTGACTGAGTGGTAGAGTATTGCAGCGAGTCGCCCGGATTGGTATCATCGTCTTACTTATTCCTGCCGCCATAACGTCATGACGTGTTCCGGTTCGAACAGCCGGTAGGTACACTTACTTTTGCTCGAGGCCTAACATGCTAGCCTCAGGTTGACGCACCATTAAAACCTTTAGTGTTTCCAGGCGGCGTGAATTTCTTATCATCAGGAAATCCATCTGCTTGTTTGCCTTCCAACATCACAAAAACTAAATAGTAACATTCACTCCTAATGAGTACTCAAGTCCCTTCGTATGAATCTAACAAACATTGCTGTAGATAGACACTCCCAAGTCAAACATGGTATTATACATTTGAGCTCTGTGGACATTTCACTCTTGGCAACATTTGTGTTTGTATTGAGGTAAGGGACGAACATAATTTAACATGCTCTAGTGTTTATCTTCTTTGATATTGTCTTTGGTGACGAACTGTATTACGCCCTTCTATTTATGCCAGGTACTCAATCAACGAACAGTGATCCATAAGTATAACGGTTGGTTGTAAAAGTAACGAAGCGTTAGTCATAATTACATAATCTCCTCTGTGGTCTAGCGGTCCGGGTGTTGGACTTGACTGCATGAGGTCCCGGGTTCGAATCCCGGGTCCGAATCCCGAGTCGGCCAACAAAAAGAAAATTGGATTTTTCTAATTTTCTAATTACAAAATGTTGGTCGGGATTGGAAACGGGATAGGCTTGCCACCTATCACATTGTGGGACTTAGTGTCTTCGGCTAGTCGTGGGTGCCTTGGTTGTGCCTCTGCCTACTTCTTCGGGGATATGGGCGTGAAGATACTTTTTTTTACTTCTCTTTTTTACATAAAATGTTTTGAGTTACCAATATAAAACAAACGACTATAGTTATATTAGAAATGCGAAAGATTGTATGTTTAATTGCTTGTTACTCCTTCACGGAAAAAACTGCTGAACCAATTTTCATAACATTTGATACACTCGTAGAGGATAGTTTTTATTGCGAATAAATGTTCCTGTGTGCTCGTTAACCACGCGGGTAACGCCGCGGGGGTAGCTAGTAATACATATCATCATCATCAGCCGGAGGACATCCACTGCTGGGCATAGGCCTCCCCCAAAGAGCACCACAAGTCAGGTAATACACATACGTAATCATTATTTACCACTATCTGTTTCGGCGAGATTCGTTCCGCCAGTTCAGTTCGTATGGGAAAAATTAAAATGTCGTTTTTCCTACTTTCCTCGCTGTTGTAAGGGATAAAATGCACCCCACGTCCATCTCCCAGTTTCAAGCTACCGTTCCTTCAATTTTCAGCCTAATCGGTTTAACTATCACGGCTTTCTCATCTTCCATATTTTTTTTTATTGTTTTTAAGGTGTATGATTTGCTATTCGGGGCGAAGACAAATCCAACAAATCAAAAACCATGAAAATTGGTCCAGCAGATCTCGAGTTATAAATGTCATAAACCCGACTTTTTTTCATATATTATTTATTTTATTACCTTATAGATTATTATAACATAGATTATTATTACTATCTATATAAAATTAGAAAATTTTTCTTCCAAATTTAAAAAAAAAGTAGAACATTTAATTTGAGTGATAGGAAATGCGAAAATTGAATACAAATGGTACAGAATCGAAATATCTTTTAGCGGCGTAGTGTCACGATTTTAGCCCGGGGGACGGAGGAATTGTCATGTTATACGCCACCAGTCCCGCCCGCGCCGCCTCAGGCGGAAAATGCACTTTCGCAAAATGCTTGTATGTCGATTTCAACTTCCAAGATGGCGACAGGACGACGTGAGAGATGATAACAATCTTTAAATGTTACACGCTCCATTCATTTTACTGTTTTAGGAAATACATTCGTCGTTTTGTTTTATTTACACGGAGGCAGGCAGCAGAGAATGTAAAGGTCTCAGCACACCTACAACTCGGAAAGGGATCGTCACCGTATCGCCTCGAACCGTTTTTTATTGAAAAAAAGAAGTATCTTCACGCCCATATCCCCGAAGAGGGAGGCAGAGGAACAACCAAGGCACCCACGACTAGCGGTAGACACTAAGTCCTACAATGTGATAGGTGGAAAACCTACCGCCAACAGAGTACATATCCAATCCCGAGCAAGTATTTATTTTAGAAAATTGGAAAACCCCCATTTTCTTTTTGTTGCCCGACCCGGGATTCGAACCCGGGACCTCATGGAGTTAAATCCAACAAGTGAACAGCTAGACCATATAAGCGATAAATAATTATTTATTGTTTGTATGAAACTCCATACTGCAATGCACACTAATCGGAATTGTAACGTAATCGCCGCACCTCGGAACAGGCTAGCCGACCCATAAGCACGGTGTCGTTTGTCCATAGCTAAGTTGATGTACAGGAGCTACTGACAATGTTTCCCCGTGTTGGTCCGGGCTCCTTTGTAGAATAGACCATCTGCCTTCCTGTGCCAGGCAGCTCATAAAAGGCGAGCATAGGCTTGCCTTCACTAAAACCGTGACATCTGGCTAGGTGGTAGAGTTTCGCAGCGACTCACCCAGATTGGTACCACCGCCTTACCTATTCCTGCCGCCATAATGTCATGACGTGTTCCGGTTTGGAGGGTAAGGTAGCCGATTAACTTACTTTTGCTTGAGGCCTAACATCCCGGTCTCTGGTTGGCAACGCACCATTACCACCTTTGGTGTTTCTAGGCGGCGGGAATTTCTTACCATCAGGAAATCCGTCTGCTTGTTTGCCTTCCAATGTTATAAAAAAAATGTTTAGTTAGGTGCATACGTTAAGTTAACGCCTGGTTGAAAGGCGGTACGATGACGATCCCTTTCCGAGTTGGTATGTGTGCTGAGACCTTAAAGCTTCAGATACTCGTACAAGTTGAAATAAGTTTATTAAAAGTAGTGCGCTGTAGGGACCGATTATCGGTTTTCCTGCATCATTTTTTGCACAAAAACTCAATACTTACACATATTAAATTTCCAGTAAAATTTTGCTATTATAAAATGTGTCGCTTTGAAATGAATCTATATATTTAAAAGAAATTCATGTTAGTTACACTATCAATAACTCAAGAACGGCTATACCGATTAGGCTGAAAATCGAAGAAGAGGTAGCTAGAACCGGGAGAAGGACATACATTTTATCTCGTTCAACAGCGAGGAAACTAGGAAAAATAACTTTTTAATTTTTCCCATACAAACTAAACGGCCGGATAGTTTTAAATAAAGATATTGCTTATATTTATTTACATTTTTTTTAATATCGTTGCGAAAAATTTGAGAAAATTCTGAAATGGTCGAAGAAAGCGTGTTTGTTGCTATTTTGTCAAAAAAGAAAAGCTTTACCAGAGACAGACACACAAGATTACGAAAATTAATGGATGTTTATAAATTTACTTTTACTCGAGGCCTAAAATCCCGCCTTTAGGTTGACAATGAACCATTCCCACCTTTAATGCCTCTAGGCGGCTTGAATTTCTTGGCATCAGGAAATCCGTCTGCTTGTTTGCCTTCTAATATCCTAAAAATAAAAGAAATAAAGAGAGTCTTACGTAAAAAATTCGGTCTACTTAGTCAATGCTTTATGAGTCTACATAAGTTAAGATTCCTGTTTGCTTACGCACATCAGTGCGTCTTCTGTACGTAGCATTATTACTTATTCTGAGACTATACTGTTTATACAATTTCCTGTCATAAAAAACTAAATGAGTGATACAATGACGTGGTAGCATAAATTCAATGTTAATTTCATGATTCATATGCTGCATCGTAAACGTTATCTACAAATTATTGCACAGTAAAGATATTTGAATTATAACACTGGTGAAATTTCTTTTTACAGAGTTCATGTGGCTATTTTCATCTATGGAATAACTCTTTAAATATCACTCTCAGACTAGGGCTACACAATATACAATTTTTTAATTAACATTTGTACTTTTCCACATTACACTTTATTTAGCACTAGCCAAACGGTTCAAATTTTCACAGCTTCAGAAGGACCTAACCTTCCACATTACTCTTTATTTAGCAGTAGCCAAACGGTTTCAGTTTTCAAAGCTACAGAAGAACTTACAAGATCTTCAGTTTCACCTTGTTTTTTGCTCTAGATTAGCTGCAAAGTTCTTCAGCTTTGATTTAGTGCTAGGGCTTCAATTAAGTTTTGAAGCTCTTTAGATTTAGCTTAATTGTAAAGCTCTTTGGATGTACTGCCCTGATGATGCTGTCAAAAGTGAAGTATGTGTGTCATCCCACGCTCAGATCGCTCTGATATTATCCGAGGGTTGTGTCAAGAGTCTTCGAAACCGGCGCGTTTGTATGAAAAGGGTAATGACTGTGAAGGAAGGGACAGATTTTTCAGGTATGTGAAGTTTTGCACTTGATACTCTCTGCCTACCCCGTACAGGACTTGGTGTGTAGATATGTATGTAAAACGTAAAAATACTGGTGAAATATTTTATTTAAGTGCAGCGATATTTAAAACCAGTACACATATACCCGAAGACATAGGAGAACGCAGCGTCATGTTATTTTTTTAGAATTCGTCCAACGTCATTAACTGCTATCAAATACGCGTACACTGTGTCATTGTGTAATACATTTTTTTATAGAGCTGGAGTATCGCATATGCTCTGTCTCTTTCTAAAACACATAAAACGAAAGAGACAGTAGACTGTAACCAGCAGCATCACATTTCCCCTTAATATGATTGCGAAATACCCGAAGACATATGAGAACCACACGTCACGTTATTTTTTAGAATTCTCTCAACGTCATTAACCGCTATCTACGCGTACAATGTGTCATTGTGTATTACTTTTTTATATAGAGCTAGAGTATCGCATATGCTCTGTCTCTTTCCAAAACACATAAAACGAAAGAGAAAGTAGACTGTAACCAGCAGCATCACATTTTCCCTCAATATGATTGCGAAATACGCGAAGACATATGAGAACGAGACGTCACGTTATTTTTTAGAATTCGTGCAACGTCATTAACTGCTATCAAATATGCGTACACTGTGTCATTGTGTAATACATTTTTTTATAGAGCTGGAGTATCGCATATCCTCTGTCTCTTTCTAAGACACATAAAACGAAAGAGACAGTGGACCAGCAGCATCACATTTCCCGTCAATATGATTGCGAAATACCCGAAGACATATGACAACGTCACGTCATGTTATGTGTCATTGTGTATCACATTTTTTTATATAGAGCTAGAGTATCGCATATGCTGTCTCTTTCTAAAACAAATAAAACGAAAGAGACAGTAGACTGTAACCAGCGGCATCACATTTCCCGTCAATATGATTGCGAAATACCCGAAGACATATGACAACGTCACGTCATGTTATGTGTCATTGTGTTTCACATTTTTTTATATAGAGCTAGAGTATCGCATATGCTCTGTCTCTTTCTAGAACAAATAAAACGAAAGAGACAGTAGACTGTAACCAGCGGCATCACATTTCCCGTCAATATGATTGCGAAATACCCGAAGACATATGACAACGTCACGTCATGTTATGTGTCATTGTGTTTCACATTTTTTTATATAGAGCTAGAGTATCGCATATGCTCTGTCTCTTTCTAAGACACATAAAACGAAAGAGACAGTGGACCAGCAGCATCACATTTCCCATCAATATGATTGCGAAATACCCGAAGACATATGACAACGTCACGTCATGTTATGTGTCATTGTGTTTCACATTTTTTTATATAGAGCTAGAGTATCGCATATGCTCTAGCTCTTTCTAGAACACATAAAAAGAAAGAGACAGTAGACCAGCAGCATCACATTTCCCGTCAATATGATTGCGAATTACCCGAAGACATATGACAACGTCACGTCATGTTATGTGTCATTGTGTATCACATTTTTTTATATAGAGCTAGAGTATCGCATATGCTCTGTCTCTTTCTAGAACACATAAAAAAAAGAGACAGTAGACCAGCAGCATCACATTTCCCGTCAATATGATTGCGAATTACCCGAAGACATATGACAACGTCACGTCATGTTATGTGTCATTGTGTATCACATTTTTTTATATAGAGCTAGAGTATCGCATATGCTCTGTCTCTTTCTAGAACACATAAAAAGAAAGAGACAGTAGACCAGCAGCATCACATTTCCCGTCAATATGATTGCGAATTACCCGAAGACATATGACAACGTCACGTCATGTTATTTTTTAGAATTCGTCACTAACCGCTATCAAATTAGAGTACACTGTGTCATTGTGTATTACTTTTTTTATATAGCTACAGTATCGTATATGCTCTGTCTCTTTCTAGAACACATAAAACGAAAGAGACAGTAGACCAGCAGCATCACATTTCCCGTCGATACGATTGCGCAACCAAGGCCGAAGATACACGTCGTATGCAAATGGAAACAGATAAGGAGGAGTTTATTATATTCCAAAGCCGAGTATGAGACCTGTGGAGCTCATTATAGGCTAGGGGCGAGACGTGCGAATTATATTACGGATACGTCGGGTATGGAGGTTAATGCTGTTAGATTACACATTGTTTTAGCCAGCCATCTCTATAGTGATTACTTGTATTCCTGTATTCATGAATACTGAAATATTTGTAATAATAATAATAAATTTATTTCACGTAAACCTACAAAAGGCATTTGTGACGCATCTATATAATAATAAATCTAACGCCGGCCACACACTCAGAAGATCCGACAAGAAACTCTTTTTTTCTTATTTTAAAATAAGTTTATAATAATAAATGTAATGATACATCTTTTATATAAAAATTTTGTGTCACGATGTATGTTGCCGATAAACTCCAAAACTACTTAACCGATTTCAATAAAATTTCGCATGTACCCGTATTTTGGTCTAACTGAAAAGATAGGATAGTTAATATCATCTCAATTATTCACTTATGTCGTGAATGTAAACGAATAAAATGTATTAATTAATTGTTTCTTTCCTGGTTAGTTTTATGAAGTTCTTATAGATGGCGGTGTACGTTATATTATTTACATATTTTCTATAGAACATTGTTGCATTTCTATTATATTTTACACCCGTGCGAAGCCGTGGCGGGACGCTAGTTATAATTATAAGAGATTGGCAAGAGGAGCAATTAATCCCAAGCTGTCCTTTGAACTAAATATTCAGGAATGTTATAATAACCCTTTTCATTAAATTTACATTTAACACGTTTCTTGAATTAATTGGAAGTTCTTTCATATAATTGGAAAGTTTATTGTAGAACTGCATACATTGGCCCATAAAATAATGGTTTATTCTGTGGCTCTAACTCCGATCGCTGGCTTTTGCTAGTTAACTTTGACCATTTTTTGAAAATATGACTAACGATTAGCTACTTTTGGACAAACCACGAATGGTTAAACTGATGGATTACGTTTCGTTGATTATAGGAACCGGACAATAGTGGCCTACATTCCGATATAATACGAAAAATGAATTCTTTAGTACAAAATACGGGTTCATCATTTATTAATACAGAAACCTACATACTTTTATTCACACCAGGTTCCTTACGGGGTAGGCAGAGACTACCGAGTGCCAAATCTCACGATCCATGCAGACATGCTTGGCTTCCTTCACATTATTTAGCATTTACAAACAAAAACGTCGCCCAGTACGTTTACTAATATAAGTATTTTAATTAATTTGCAGCTTCAAGGCTAATAATAGCGACATATAGTAACAATTTGTTCCGGTATTTGTGTACAATAAAATATCTGCCTGCCAGCAAGAGGTCAGCTTCTTCCTATTGCTTCATGCTTTCTCATTTAGTATTTATTATCATCAGCTTTTTCATTTGGTAATGTTCCACTAACCTATAGTGGGACATTACCAAAAAGATCACTTGTAGAGTGTAATGCGGGATTTTTTCTAGGTAGGGATCCACTGGAATAGTTAAAATCTATCTCCTGTGCCTGTATTAAAATTCGTGTTTAGCAATGTTATTTTTCAATTCGCAGAGCTGGTAATGTGAAAAATTTTCACAAAAGGTCTAGCACCCTGACAGCAAGACGGTGCACCTATAACATTTATGGTCTTTAAAAGCCTTAATTAAATGTCTCTGTCCATTTCATAGCTCGCAACATTGCTCCAAAAGCTCACCAAAGTTGGTAAAAACGTGACATCGAAGACTGAAAGATTTACCTGAAAAGAAAAGAAAACAACAGTTAATCATTGTTTCAGAGTATAAAGTTTAATGAGTACACAGACTTATTTGTGTAGTTACAAATTAGTATTCAAGCATCTCCTTAGTTTACCTAAGCATTGCTAACTTCAGAGTTTGAACTTATAAAGTTAGTTGTGGTAGTTTACGGTAGATAGGGATAAATTAATTTATATTTTAAAAATCATGTAATCAATACTATAAACAGTGTTTAAATAAAAAGTAAATAATTAAAATAACTAATGTAATGAATAACTATTAAAATATTAGCACACCACAAGTTGGTAGAATAAGTTGAAACGCCTAAATAATTTTGTAACATCTTGTAACACTCATATTCAGCAAATAAATATTTTTCTTTCTTTCTTTCTTTCAAATTTTAGACGGTACCTTAAACAACACTTAAACAATCGAAATTTTTTACGAAACTCATTTTTAGGAGTAAAGGAATAAGAATATTTGGCGTATAATTTAATACATTATTGCATTGCTCAGTATTTAAATTCAGTCTTTTTTAAAATGGTGATGAAGTTCATAGTTACGGTGTTCTGTAATGTGGGCAAAGTCACCAAATGCATGAGATTTTTTGCCCAACAACTATAATTGTTATTTTCACTAATAAATATGGTTTTGTATACTATTTTTAGTTTTGTGTATCGAGAGATGAGCATTTAGTATTACTTGATACTGAAAAAATAGTAAATTTATTAGTATTTTCCAAAATATCATTAATTAAACATGTTTGTTGTAAATTTATGGGCAAAGTTACCATGTTTACGGTACCCAACGTTGATCTACAAATACCTTCAAATGCAATGTAATTATATATTTAACAATTACATCAAATTGTATTTACCGCTATAATGCCTTGATCAAACGTGATGAAACTTAGCACACATGCATATCATGCCTTAAATGGATATAAACCGTTTTTGTGGTTTAAAATAATTAATTTTTTAGCACACAATTAAAACTTAAAATGTAATATAACCAGCAAAACCGACAGACTTTGCCTTATCCTAACACGAAATATAGACTTTTATTAATTAAAACCTCTTCCCGACATTAACAAACACAACTGAAGAGTTACGGTCTACTTCTTATGAGGATATCTAAAGGGGTTTTCGAGGAAGAGCTAAATAAATAATTAGTGGACCAAGCTATGGGAAACCCTAGCAAAGATTAAGTAGGCACAAGCAACCAGGTCAACCACGATTATTTTCATAAATAAAAGTATCTCTACGCCCTTAGCTCGGAAGAGCAGAACCAGTGCATCCACAACTAGCCGAAGACACCAAGTCCCACAATGTGTTAGGAGGCAAGCCTATCGCCAACCGGGCACATATCACAACCCGAGCACTGCTACCATTATTGGAAAATTGATTATTTTTTTGATGCTCGAGCCGAGAACCGAACCCGGGCTCTCACAATCACATACGCAACGCAACACCGGACAACTAGACCACAAACATCAAAATCAAATCTCGGCTAATCATTAAGCAAAAACATTTGTGCGAAAGTAAATGTATATTACCACTGACGGACTGTCCACATGTTAACTTGGAAGACATTTATGGGGCTTGCCGCGGTCCTGGCTGAGACGTGTCGGGCCTCATCGTTTAATTAAAGTGGGGGGTGGGTAGCGCCCTCTAGCGGGGCATAATAGCGACGCAATATCGGATGGAAATGCGCGGCATGTTGGAATGCGCCGCACGCTCCCCGCCCACAGCCAACCATCCCTGGTATTTTTTATTGACGACTTGGAATATACTAAGTGGGAAAAGTCAATTCTGTTTCCACTTAACGAGGGATTAATTGATGCTCGTTGATAGCTGCTAGCTTACAGGTGTGGTGTGTGTACTGATATAATATAAATAACTGAAGTGTATGTGTATGTTTAACCTAAGTCAGCAATATTGTATTCCTTCAACTGAATGAATTATGTGCATTCGCTTCCTTCTACTACAACTGTAGACATTAAACGATGTATGTAATTCAATATATTTAATATATTTTACTTAACGCCTACAACCTAACCATCACCATGAAACCATCTACCTTCGGACAGGTTGATGAAGTTGTTTGATCATATAAGACAAAAAAAATGAAATAATATTTTACAGGTATCTATAAAAAAACATCCATTTCCTTATTATCGCGTCAACACGAAGATAAAAATACATAGTTTTAAAAGAACTTTGAATCGTAAATTGACTAATGAAAACGATAAAACTAAGATGCACCAAACCTTTATACTGGTGGCAGTTCCACCTATTTTATAAGGAAAAGTGAAGCCCTATTTTCCTAAACCGTCGCATCACGCGTGAACGGATGGACCAATTTTGATAACTGTTTTGTATATTTAAAAAAAATACAATAAAATATTTAGGTAAAATAATAAGACTAAAATAAAAATCATCTAAAAGTAATGTCATAATTAATCTTAATATATATAAATCTCCTGTCACGATGTTTGTCCGCGATGGACTAATAAACTACTTAACCGATTTCAATGAAGTTTGCACACCGTGTGCATTTTGATCCAACTTGAGATATAGGATAGCTTACATCTCAATTTTATGATAAAAAAAATTACCGTCCGAGCGAAGCCGGAACAGGTAGCTAGTAGTTATATAAAATTAATTGACTACACATATAAAGTAGAAGGTGGGCACTGGATTCTACAAAACAGTTTTAACTAGTGTAGACGTCAGAGGCTAATCTAATGTATTGTTAAACTTCTGAGACAATAAAGATTATTATTATTCTGTTGATTAGTAACAAGAGGTTTACATGACAAAAAAGTCAATATTCATAATATTTAAACAGGACATTTTGTCGGATGAGCTACAACATTATAATTGCAATAATACGTCACAAATCAATTGTTTAATAATTTCGAATATTTTAGATGTCTTAAAAAGTCGAATAATATTTTAAAAAAATATGAGTATAAATAATAACACCTAAATAAAACGTTATTCGACTGAAAATAAATTCGAATTTTGACATTGACAGTATAATTGATTATTTTAAAATAAGAAAAAAAAGCAATTGTTAACAATTCGCTGATCTTGTTTTCAAGACCCAGAATAGCATACCCGATGCAAATTTCCAATTTCCATTAAATCGAGATTCCAGACTAACTTTGGTGGTCTGTGGTATAGCGGTCCGGGTGTTGGACTTGACTGCATGAGGTCCCGGGTTCGAATCCCGGGTCGGCCAACAAAAAGAAATTTGGATTTTTCTAATTTCCTAACAAAAAAAAAATGTTGGTCGGGATTGGAAATGTGCCCGGTTGGCAATAGGCTTGCCACCTGTCACCTTGTGGGACTTAGTATCTTCGGCTAGTCGTGGGTGCCCTGGTTGTGCCTCTGCCTACGTCTTCGGGGATATGGGCGTGAAGATACTTTTTTTTTTGTTTCAGACTAACTTTACTGGACTAAAATTAAAAAGTATAGTATCTTCGAAAGTGTTTAGTCTTAATATGGCAATTTTGTTTTGAGACGCGCTACTGAATAAGCCACGAGATATTCCGTTACAGCATCCGTCTATCATCCAATAAGCGAGTGATAGCGGGACACGTGATACGAAACGAACACGCTAATTGGTTGAAAGCCGATATCGAATTCACCACAGAGGAAACGTGATTGGCACAAGACAATTACCATCGCCGAAAGAAAGTGAGCACTTATATCACCAACACCGTCGTCATTACAAAATGTATATATAATTCAAACTCGGTACAATTACAACAAAACCGACTGCAATTTGAAAAACGTATTTTTTTAGTACTTCCATTTAACTTTCTTTGGTAACTTAACTTTCTTATGCTCGAATTGTTTCTTATCGGTAGTATATTTTAAGTTCATTTTATCAAAAAGAAAACATTTTTAAGATTTTGAAGAATCTAATGGGACTACTTGAAAACTAATATTATATACCTCTTATAACAAAAAAATCAATTCGGTCCGTGAATTAGCACTTTACGTAAAAAAATAGCGATTCGATAAGTTCAACTTTTTTTTGGAAGTCGGATAAAAAAGAGAGCGTGTTGACGATAAATACATTTCAACTGTAAGCAGAATGAAAGTTTATGAAGCCGAGAGCACTATCTAAAAAAATACTTATATCTCATGGGACTACCCGAAAATAGTACCCCTCTTCCAAAGTCATACAAAGATTGTTTCCTTCGGTCCAAGAAACTAATTAGCAACCTACGAAAAAAAAACCAGGGAATCGAGAACTTCCACTTTTTGGAAGACGGTTAAAAAAGAGAGCGTGTTGACGATAAATACAATTCAACTGGAAGCAGAATGAAAGTTTATGAAGCCGAGAGCACTATCTAAAAATATACTTTGCCTAATGGACGGCGCACGACAGCATTTTTCATCCTCTGTTCTCGGTGGAAAGATTAAATTTAGAGACGGACGTTTTTAGAGAGCAAGAATTCAACTTGTCCAAGTAGGTAGGGTTACCAGATCATACAAACAAAAGTATTGCCAAAAATCTGAATTTCAAACAAAAACATTCCACCATAACAAAAACAACAAAGACACTATCTTATATTTAACGAAAAAGAAACGATAATCAAGAAAAAAGTTAACTTCATGTTGGATGTTAATAAAAAAAATTATAAGAAAATATCGTTGCCTTTTGTGCGTCATTTGTGGAAAACAAAATATGTGTTTCCTTAAGTTTTTCGTATACCAACACCTATCTTTAAGATGTACCTATGTATATTTTGAAATAATTTAAAGCTCCTGAGATTTGTAAAATCGGATGTCCTTAAATTTCGGGAGAAACCTAAGTTATGGCAACCCTATCCGAGTGGCTACTGGCTCTCCATACGAAAAACAATTCGGTGCAATGGAATCCAACGCTTTTGTGATGAAGTGTTTATTGCAGCTGCTAATACACCTTTGGAAGCCATCCTTTTGGAAATGTTCGCAAACACAAACACAGTACACTGACCAAACAAAATAGGTTTAGCTTTTCTTAAAATATCAATTTTTTAAAGGAGGCAAACGAGCAAATGGGTAAACTGATGGAAAGTGATCATGGGCATCCGCAACACCAGGAGTATCACAGATGCGTTGCCGACATTTAAGGAATGAGTACGCTCTTTTCTTAAAGGTCCCTAAGTTTTTTAAGTCCCTAAGGGTTGAGTTCAAGAATGGCTTAACTAACAAATACGTGATTTGACGCAAATAACATTTTAAACATTGGGAGCATTATTTTCAATTCTACTAAAGAAAATCACCACAAATATGGCACTTTTTAAAAGTTAAAAGAGTTTTTGGCGATATAATCCATTTTTATATTAGAACCGAGGTAATTATGATATTTTACGTAGGTTTAATTAATATTCGATATGTTTGGTACTAGCGATCTCGATATCTGTGTCACTTAAACCGTTTTTAGACTGAATATCTCAAGATATAATGCGATTCTTGTTTTTTGAAAAAGGCATTAGATTATTTCTTTCTAAATCCAACGATATCAATAACATATTTTTGAAAAAAATATCAGTTAAACCATTTTCAAACTCAACCCTTCAATTATAAAACAACATAAAATATAAAATCTAGAAGTGGTAATTATCTGCAGTCAGCAGGTAAGTAGTAGGCCTCCATTAAATGAGGCCTAGAACCAATACAGAACGATGTATATGAGGCTCTTACACGAAATACTTCACGATTGCTTGCTTACTATCTTGTTAGTCAAGGGGTTAAAGGACTTGCCTAACTCTACCAATCATCCCCGAGGTTAGGGTTCAATTCCCGACAGGGACAAGCATTTGATTAACGTTGTATTTCTAGGTTTGGATATTCAATCAATCAATCAATCTATCATCTTTATTTGCTTTTAGCAGGGTATACAATTGATGTTTCTTTTTAATTATTACACAGTATTCTTTTTAATTATTATACAGTACACCTACTATACCAATTAATTGGCATACAAATTACATACTTTAACAATTTTATGTCATACAAATTATTAATCAAATGAAATTGGAACTATAAACAAGACAATAAATACAAAGACAAAAACTATTCAACTATTTATTAAATTTTAACATTATGTTTCTATAGACTATAGAATATTACCCATAACATTAAATAAACAATTATCGAGGGACTAATTACACAAACTGGTCTAACTCCAAAGTGGGTGGGTTTTAGTCAACGAAACTTATATACATAGAAATACCTAAATAGATACCAGAATAAATTTAATAAACATCAGGACTTGGAAACAGTTGAGAATCGAATCCGAACCTCGTTGTGGGTTGGTGACGTTAGGCGCGTACGCTAACCTCTCGACCAACGGACCCGGTCAAACCATAACCCACGCAAGAACTATATTTCTATAAATTTCAAAGAAAGCAAAACTTTCGCCCCACACAGGATTTAAACCTGTACCCTTCTCAAGCCGACGGATGCTCAAACCATTTGAGCCACTGATGATTAGAGTCCTGCGGCAAAATTTTTCACTCCTTTCTTCATCCTTAATTATTTTTCTTTCTTAAAATTTATAATTTTTTACTAAAAATCTTCAAAAAAAGTATCTTCACATCCATATCCCCGAAGAGGTAGGCAGAAGCACAACCAGGGCACCCACGACGCGTTAACGCGGGTAGTTATGTCCGATGGATACACAGTTCTGAGCACTTACTAAATTAGTTAATCATATTTTCTTCTTTTTTTGAAATTCACAAAAATTTAACCCAAGCTCAGGGCAAGTGCTAAAATAAAAATACATTGAGAACAATTTGCTTAGTTCCAGATTTAGTGTAACTAGTGCACCGTATTTTTATTTTTTATTTTTTAGCACTTGCCCTGTGCGTGGGATAAATTTCTATAAATTTTAAAGAAAGAAAAAATTTGTTAGAGCATTCGTCGGCTTGAGACGAAAGGTTACAGGTTCAAATCCTGTCTGGGGCGAAATTTTTTCTTTCTTTAAAATTTATAGTAACTAGTGCACATTTATTTATTAACAATTGCAACGTTGAGTATTCACCGTCAAGTTGTACTTACAATTACAAACATTATGTACTTTTGCAACGGTTGGCAAATAAATAGCGAAACATTTTACATGTTGTAATAGTGAATTACGCGTTAAGTGCAACTAGTGCAGAGCCTTAGACGGGAGTAGGGATGAAACGGTACGAGTAAATCCAAGTAGGTACTCGATACTTTTATCCAATAGCAAGTTCATTTTAGTATCGATACTTTGACATAAAGTATCGAGTAGGTATCGATTAAAGTATTCATATCAGTAAATTTTATGGTTTACGGAAATTAAAATTATGGATGTTTATTTTTTAACATTGAAAAACAAAACCGTTTATCGTAAACTGAAGCTTCTGAACGCATCCTAGGATTAGTTTTGTGTAGTTAGCAGCCTTGGAAGTTGATAAGTTTGCTTTTCAATGCCCGAAAAATGTTTAACCGGAAGACATTTATAAAATATGTTAACTTTTATGAGCAGCACCACGAAAACAGACTTTTTTTTTTAATTATTTAGAAGGTGACGTGTTGTACTAGCGCTTACCCGCGACACTCATGGTCGGGAGTAACTCAAAAAATAATATTTTATGTTAGAATGTTATTAGTACTTTCAATAAATAATACCAATACTTGTTACGATTTTCACTCAAATTTTCCATGTGATAATAGTAAGTATCGAATCAAGATCGAAACTTGATGACCGCCTCGTTGGTCGAGTGGCTAGCGTACACGCCTAACTACACCGATCAACCGCTAGGCTCGGGTTCGATTCCCGACGGGGGCAGACATTTGTGTAAGGAACATTTAGATGTCTGTATTTCCAGGTCTGGGTGTTTATTAAATTTATTCTGGTATCTATTTAAGTATTTCTATGTATTAGAATAGTTGACTAACACTCATAATACAAGCATATAATTTGCTTACTTTGAGGTTAGATTTAATTTGTGTAACTTGTCCAAGTATATTTATTACTACTATCATCGATACTTTGTAATCGATGCTGGGTAAGTATCGATACTTGACGACCGATTTCAGTATCGAGTAAAGTATCGATACCCCAGTGGTATCGTTTCATCCCTAGACGGGAGGCAATTCGAGAGGTGTGTCGAAATCGAAGTCCGAACGAAACGTGACACGACACTTACCGTGCAACGTGAAAGTTGAACATTTTATTAAATTTTGATTTCATGGCTACTCGACTAAATTGTGCACAGATTTAAGATCTGTATATTTCTCGTGTTTCTAGAATTTGTTTGCAAAAGAAAATACAATTTAGTTTTTATACAAAAATCTAAATATAATAAATAATATGTACTAGCCAACAAGGCAAACTTCGTATCGCATGATATTACTGAAAATTGTAAGTAATAAGAGGAAAATCTATGAATTTCGAGGTAGTTTCGCAGCGATTAACTTGGATTGGCATCTTCAAAAGTATCCTCACGCCCATATCCCCGAAGAGGTAGGCAGAGGCACAACCAGGGCACCCTCGATTAGCCGTAGGGCGTAGACATTAAGTCCCACAATGTGATAGGTGCCTATAGCCAATCGGGCACGTATCCTATCTCGAGCAACATTTTTTTTTATTACAAAATTGCAAAAATCCAATTTTCTTTTTGCTGCCCGACCCAGGATGCGAACCCGGATTGGTATCACCGTTTTACCTAAACCTGCCGCCATAACGTCATGACGTGTTCCTGTTTGGAGAGTAAGGTAGCCAGTAAACTTACTTTTGCTCGAGGCCTAATATTCCGGCCTCAGGTTGGCATTGCACCATTACCACCTTTGGCACCTAAGCGGGGTGTAATATTTTTCAATAATAATACTTGGACGTTAAATCAAAAAATAAAACATTACACACACTAGTTACCATGCATGTGACACATACAAAGAAATATATTGACGAAAACGATAAAAGATCACAGATGGCGCACTAAAAAGTTTGGAAACAAAGTACTTGGTCTTGAGAAATGAAGATGGCGTTCTTATCAACGAGATATTAAAATTTATTATGACAAATTTCAACCAAACCAGTCTTGCCAAAGCCCCATGAAGAATAATGATACACTTCTATCCGCATTCCTCACCTATTTATAAAACTATACCAGGCAATAAATATCTCTTCACCAAAATAAACGCGATACAAAAACATCAAGTCGAGCGCGAAAAGATAACTCACAAAAAACACCGTCCCAATATATTGTTAGATCGTGCGCAGTCGGACGACTAACGTGGTCTGATGAGCTACCGGCCTTGATCTTCATTTACCGCCTAATTACATACATCACACATTACACATCACACATTACGCATCACACATGTACACACATACAATACATTTTCCGGCTCAAGGTGAGTACCGTGAAAACAATTATCGCAGACATTTGATGTGATTTGTTTGTATAAGAATACTAGCTGACCCGACAGACGTTTTGCTTATTTTTAATTAGACTTTAGTAAAAACAAAATTGAGGTGAGTCACCCTTGTCACTTAGGGGTATGAGAAATAGATGTTGGCCGATTCTCAGACCTACTCACAAAATTTCATGAGAATCGGTCAAGCTGTTTTGGAGGAGTACGGGAACGAACATTGTGACACGAGAATTTTATATACATACTAGTTGCCCCAGCGAACTTCGTTCCGCCAACATCCGGATAAAAACTATCCTATCTTTTAAGATGGACCAAACTACAGATATATGGGAAATTTTATTGAAATGGGTTCAGTAGTTTTGGAGTTTATTGGCAACATACATCGTGACATAAGATTTTTATATATACAAGATTAGACTAGCTGATATAGTAGACGTTGTGCTGCTATATTTTTAATGTGATTTTAGTAAAAAAATGGGATGACTCACCCTCATCACTTAGATGAATGAAGAAATAGTTGTTGGCCGATTCTAAGACCTACTCAACATGCTCACAAAATTTCATAAGAATCGGTCAAGCCGTTTCGGAGGAGTTCAATCACGCACACCGTCACACGAGAATTTTATATTTGATATACTTACATTTAATTTAAAAAAATGATTATTAAAATTAACTTAGTAGATCTTGCCTCTCGTCATTTTTTCGACCTGAAAACGTCACGTGAATATATTTTTTTTGACAAGCTTTTATTTTCGAAGGCTATTCCTAGCAGAAGAGCTGAGAAGAGGTAACGAATAAGACCAAACGCGATAGAATAAATAGTGTTTGGAATTTTTGCAGT
>NJDD01004720.1:127347-137444 GCA_002245505.1 Calephelis nemesis | reverse complement strand
ACTCGCTTCCCAGTTCATCATATAAAAAATCTAAACTTGTCAGTTACCAACCGCTGTTATGCAATCGTCGCAATATCCTTTAGTCTTAAGCTTTAACATTCATTAAGAACATATTAATTACAAAACACAAACTGAACACGTCATTTTATAAAGCAATTAATTAGAGCACTCATGGCTACTTCAATCAAGCTCGGATTAAATGATTTTTAAAAATAAATCAAACGACAGCACCGAGCCCGACCTCAGCAACGCAGAAGGTTAATGAATGATCCAGCCACTCGATGGATCTTGATATTTGACTATCAGAATTTATCGCAACGATATTTTTATAGATATTTTAATATTAAACGATTAATAATTAAGTTTGATCGTTTCAATACTACATAGTATAAAACAAAGTCGCTTCTTCTTCCTTTGTATGCTTAAATTTTTGAAACTACGCATACTACTACTATTCTCGTGTAGGTCCGGGCTCCTTTGCAGAATAGACCATTTGCCTTCCTTGCCAGGCGGCTCGTAAAAGGCGAGCAAAGGCTCACCGTCACTAACATCGTGAATTCTGACTAGGTGGTAGAGCTTAGCAGCGACTCGCCCGGATTGGTACCACCGCCTTACCTATTCCTGTCGCCATAACGTCATGACGTGTTCCGGTTCGGAGGGTAAGGTAGTCGGTCAACTTACTTTTGCTCGAGGCCTAACATCCCGGCCTCAGGTTGGCAACGCACCATGTCCACCTTTGGTGTCTCTAGGCGGCGTGAATTTCTTACCATCAGGATATCCATCTGCTTGTTTGCTTTCCAATATCATAAAAAATACATAAATCTTTGTCTACTGTTACAGAAATAAGTATATTTGTATTAATAACTCTCTTTAGTATTATAAAAAGTAATATACGTTCCTCTAAAGGATTATTTCTATAAAGCATGATAAATAAAACATTTAATATACTCCTTAGGGCGTGTTTAATAAAGCCGGTTGCTTTGTCTCCATTTGCGGTCCGTGAGTATCATAGAGATTGCCTAGATAGAGTATACGCCTATATTTAATCATATAGTCATTGCTTGCCATTCAAGCCACGGTCGCCGTCTCGACCGTGTCTACATATACTTAGAGATGCAACATAGTTCATAAAAAAACATCGATGTTTTATACAGTGAAACATCGGTACCGAAAATATCGATGTTTCTAGACAGCACATCGATGTTTTATATCTATGTTTATAAAAAACTGTCTGAGTCAAAAAGTACAGCCATGAAACCAAGAGATAACGCGTTTACTTTTTATTTGATTTAAATAAGTCGCATTCTTTGCCTCAAGTTGTAAAATATCGTAGATCTGTTTGAACGCGTGTCGCGGGGCTAGCATACATGCCTAACTCAACCTACCGACCGTAAGCCTCGGGTTCGGTTCCCAACGGGGCATGAATTTGTGTGAGGAATATTTAGATATCCGCATTTCCGGGTCTGGGTGTTTATTAAATTTATTCTGGTATCTATTTAAGTATTTCTAAAGTGAAGTTAGAATCGTTGGTCCGGGCTTCTTCGCAGAGTAGACCGTCACTAACATTTTGACATCTGACTAGGTGGTAGAATTTTGCAGCGACTCGTCCGGATTTGTACCTCCGCCTTACCTATTCTTGCCGCCGTAGCGTCAGTGCTTGCCGTTGAACTTTACCGGCCACCTGATTTCCTGCCAGGCAGCTCGTAAAAGGCGAGCATAGGCTTACCGTCACTAATACCGTGACATCTGACTAGGTAATAGTTTCGCAGCGGCTCACCCGGATTGGTACCACCGCCTTACCTATTCCTGCCGCCACAACGTTATGACATGTTCCGGTTCGGAGGGTAAGGTAGCCGGTAAACTTAATTTTGCTCGAGGCCTAACATCCATGCCTCAGGTTTATAACACACCATTACCACCTTTATTGTCTTAAAATGTAATAGTGGTAATTTCTTACCATCAGGAAACACGTTCGTTTGTTTGTCTTCCATTATACAAGAATTTAATTTGCTAATTTTGGTGTAAGATTCAATTTGTGTTTCTTGTGTAGGTGTTGTATGTTTATCAATATTTATTTATAGAACATGATTAGGAATGAACATGACTAACGCGTAACATAGTTCATTCACCCATCTGTTGCGATCAGTGCATAAAATAGATAAATATGCGCAGTTACAAATCACACAATTAGTAAGCGGTCTTCAAAAATGTCGTTGCCACAAAAAATCGAATACAATGAAAAAGTATCGATGTTTTTATAATTACAACATCGATGTTTACGATAAATCGATGCTTCCGAAACACCGGCGTATCGTCTGCACCTCTACACATACCTACTGCGGGGTTAGAATGAACCACCGTCGTCTTGAAACGAACGTTCGTTTCGGGCCGCTTATAAATGTCAAACTCAAAAAGCGTAGAACGTTCGTGTCAAACAAACCGTGACGTCGGCGATAGACGTTCGAAGTTTGACAATTGACAAATAACAAATTTGATATTGACGTGTTTTAAGTCGTGTCGTCATAGACAAAATTTTGTTTTTTCAGACAAATTCGGTCATTACCCATCGTTTACACGATATCGCTTCAAGTTATGATTGTTCTAGCTTTATAAAAAACGATAACGTTTTAAAACGAAACGCATCGTCCAAGCGAAACGACGCGATCGCACCGAGACGAAAGTGCACATTCTAACCCCCCTGTAATATAATTTCCGAACGCTTTCGAGCCCAGTCTGAGAACGATAGCCATGTTTGTCTAGTTAATTATAAACGTCTGAATGATCGTGAAACGCAGCTATGTCGTCTAAATTACCTTATAACGACGTGTATTACCAAAATTAACATTAAAATCGTCGAAACGATTATTATCTATATGTACTTAAAATGACGTCCAGTTTTATCATGTCACGAGCAGAGGCCTCCTTTTTTGGTAATTATATAGACGATTGTATAAGTACTTGAGACTTTTATTTATCGTGAGTGTGCAAATTGTATGTTCAGCTATTTTTTTTGAGGTTATAGGCAGTTTTTTTTATTTTACAAGTAGCTGTTGACAGTGGCGTCATCTGTGTTTATAAGTAATTGACATCTCTCGTGGCAATGCTTTAAGATATCGGGATTAAAAATCACCCCTGCACATTAGGTACATTCAAGCGGTGTACCTCTTGAATAGTCTTACGTCCGAGTTGACATTCGCTAGTAGGCGGTTGGCTGCTGACGTTAGCTCGTATTTCGCGTTAACATGTAATTTTACTTTGCTATTGTCGTTTAAAGTATAAATTTTGATTGATATAAGTTTTTATGTAAGTCGGGTCTATTTCATTACCGTAATATAAACTTTTGCTATTAATCATACGATTCAAATTTACTTACGTTTTGTACACGAGTGCGTCTTCTGTACGTTAGTATACTATTTTTTATTTTGTGATAAAAGTTCGACTATTCCTTCGCCAAGATATAAGCTACTTCTATGCTAGGATTCACTAAAATCGATGTGAAATTACGGAATTTTATTTATCGTTAAAACATATTCTGTTTAATTTAAAAAAGCATTTATTTTACTAAGTTAGATTTTTTATAAAATCTGGGATTTTCTTATTTGTAATCTACACTTTTATTGCATACGTACGCATATTTCTTACCCCCAGAAAATACACCTAATATTGTATGAGATTATAAGGCTTACTGTCACTAACACCGTGACACCTGACTAGGTGGTAGAGTTTCGCAACGACCCACCCGGATTGGTACCACCGCCTTATCTATTCCTGCCGCCATAACGTCATGACGTGTTCCGGTTCGGAGGGTAAGGTAGCCGGTAAACTTACTTTTGCTCGAGGCCTAACATCCCGGCCTCAGGTTGGCAACGCACTATTATTACCTTTGGTGTCTCTAGGCGGCGGCAATTTCTTATTACAGGAAATCCATCTGCTTGTTGCCTTCCAATATCATTAAAAAAAAACCTCTTAGATAGATAACAGAATACACTACACAGATAAACTACAACAGCAGATAGAGTAATGGTTAGTTTATTGCGCATCTAAAATGGAACAACGATTATCAGTTAGATAAATCAGTTGAGCCAACAGTAAAATATATTTAGCACAACTAACTACTAATGAATAGACGTTAGTAGAAAGAGCCATCAATCGTTGCGAGGGGGCAGGCACGCGGTCGGCCGCAAAGTTCACAACCTGTGAAACTACTCTTGCATTGTGAACAAAGCATCAGTCGAGATTGCTGGCAGCTTTTAAATGCTCCGAATGCTCCGCAGCAAAACACTTGACGGCTCCTGAACGTACTCCAAGGACTAAAGCCAGCGTTATTGATTTGCAAGTTGTGCTGTTTTTCTGGTAATGATTGGTTGTTTCTAATATTTCAAATTCATGCAGAAATAAATGGAAAGTTTTATTGTATTAGAATTTTCTAATGACTTCAGTGAATCAAAATTTTTTTCAACGCACAAAAACGGAGAATATTCTAAATTCAATTTGTACGTTTTATGTTAACATTGCAACTGTCTATAGAGTACAAAATAAAATTTTGATTTTCTTTATTAAATTTAGTACAGGAACACTTAAATTTTGCAGCAATTTACTTAGCCCTAATGCGCTGTAGTTTTTTTTTAAGTTTAAATTATTAATAGAATTTATAATTTTGAATACTACCTACGTATTATTCAGTGTTTAAGAAGTACATGAAAGCTAATGTGGCAAATCTGGTTATTAACGTTCCCTATTAAATTTTTAATCTGTCCATTTCCGAATCTGACATATTAATTAATAATGTTTAACGAGCAAATAAAATATTCTATCCCGTTAAATGGAATTTACAAAACATTATTTAAAACATCGATACATATGCAAACAGAATCGATATAAATGTGTAATTGTATCGATTTGTTCTATAAAACATCGATAATTAAGTAACATAACTGCCAGACTCATATTTATGATAGAAATGTATCCAGTATATAAAAAATGGGTTGCATATAAACCGGGTAACGCCAAATCATACTACCATTTTAGGGTCAAAGTTGACGAAACAATGAAATCCAAAAAAGGTTTGGCCTCTACATAGGAAAATAGGGCATCCAATCAATGCGGCTTGGTAATGACATCTATATATTAATACGTGACGCCAAAACTTTGGAGCCGTTTTTACGAAAATTGCGATGCCGGAGGAGCATAAAATTTGGCACACTTATAGTTTATGTGTTGGAGAAGGGCAAAACGCTTATATTTTTTAATATTAATGCTTATCAAGTTCATTAAATCAATAAATAAAACATTATCCACACTACCGTGCATTTGACACACACAAACAAATATATTGATGATAACGATAAAAGATCACAGATGGCGCACTAAAAAGTTTGAAAACAAAGTAGTTGATCTTGAGAAATGAAGATGGCGTTCTTATGAACAAGATATTAAAATTTATTATGGTCGAATTTCGACCCATGGCCCACCACTAATTTTCATAAATCTGTCGCAGTTTAAACACAACATTGTTTAATTTTCAATGGGAAAACAGCAAAATGTTAGTAATCGTTGGAGACATGCAAGAAAGCCATTATATTTAATTATGCTAATCCCTCTTGCAAAAATGTCTTTATGGGGTTCCAAGGTTCGTGACGTTTATTTATTGACCGACTTGAAAGGTTCGGTGAGCTTTGTTTAGATAAGATACAGGTTCTTTGTTAAATCAAACAAAAAAAAGCAGGTGTATTACATTTCTTCCTCCAAATGTAGCTCTCACCTGTTTGCAGAACACCTGTCCAAAATAGGAAACTTATGATCAAATATTGGTGTATCAATTATAAAAAAAAGTATCTTCACGCCCATATCTTGTTGGACTTGACTGCATGAGGTCCCGGGTTCGAATCCCGGGTCGGGCAACAAAAAAGAAATTGTGTTTTTCCAATTTTCCAATAAAAGAAAAAACGTTGTCTTGGTTGTCTAAAAAAAGGCTTGTCACCTATCACACCGTGGGACTTAGTGTCTTCGGCTAGTGGTGGGTGCCTTGGTTGTACCTCTGCTAACCTCTTCGGAGATATGGGCGTGAAGATACTTTTTTAAGAATTATTATTAAACTTTATTACAAAGAATAACAAAAAATGGAAACCTTAGCAACCCGGGATTCTAGTTACCATAATTTCGTCGTTCCTAAACAATGTATTTTTAGTCCCACTTAAAGCTTTTGTTTTAGCGTCACGTCCCATCAATAGACGCCATGTTGCCTTAAGGAGACTTCTTACGCGACTTCCACGAGGATGACATTTGAGAGTCAGCTGGTGAGGGTGTAAATGGGTATTCGAGACATTACCGACGATACTTTACAAAGTGTTATTGCTCCATTTGTAATTTAATATAAATTTTTGTCTGTCCGTTTCTATGTGATGTTAGATTACATAAATATGTAACTCTGTGTTGCCTCTGTGGTCGAGCGGTCCGGGTGCTGGACTTGACTGCATGAGGTATCGGGTTCGAATCCCGGGTCGGCCAACAAAAAGAAAATTGGATTTTTCCAATTTTCTAATAAAAAATAATGTTGGTTGGGATTGGAAACGTGCCCGGTTGCCACCTATCACATTATGGGACTTAGTATCTTCGTCTAGTCGCGGGTGCCCAGGTTGTGGCTCTGCCTACCTCTTCGGGGATATTGGCGTGAAGATACTTGCTTTTTTTTACATAAATATGTGTGTTGGTATTTTTATGCGTCATAAGTTACAATACAGTCTAACTTACATACATATCTATAATATAAAAATGAATCGCTAAATGTGTTGGCAAGCTTTTTTTATTGTGTTAGTTATTATCAGGTTCTAACGAAGGAAAAAACTAGGAAAATTGCAGGAAAATAGGAAAATAATACTTCGCTAAATAAATAGAAAATTATAAACAGAAATAGAAAATTCGCCGGGACAGCTAGTATATGCATATATATATATCTTAAGAATATGTAAAAATGAATCTCATTTTCCTTGGTTATCCGTATTACGCGTAAACGAATAGATAAACAAGGCAATTTTTTTGTTGTGTTAGTTTTTTAAGTGAGTGTTATTGTCAGGAGAAGGTACAAAAAAAGCAATTTTCTTAGGAGAGGACAACGTCAGTCGGGCTAGTATGTATAAAAAATATCTAATTCCCTTGTCTATAGCATCTCGTGTGAACGGATGGAACAATTTCGGGAATTATTTTATTTGCGTTTTATATAAAATCTCAGAATATTCAAAAAACAAACATACTCTGGAAAGGTCAGAACAAAGATAAACATACAGGCGTTATAATACTTTTTTATCACAATGTGGTCACAATACCTATCCAGAACGATTTTGTGGTCACAATACTTATCCAGAACGATTTTGACTGTATTTTAAAGAAATCATAGTATGGTCACATTACTTATCCAGAACGATTTTGACTGTATTTTAAAGACATAATAGTGTGGCCACAATACCTATCCAGAATGATTTTGACTGTATTTTAAAGACATCATAGTGTGGTCGCATTACTTATCCAGAATGATTTTGAGTGTATTTTAAAGACATCATAGTGTGGTCACATTACTTATCCAGAATGATTTTGAGTGTATTTTAAAGACATAATAGTGTGGCCACAATACCTATCCAGAACGATTTCGACTGTATTTTAAAGACAAGCTATTATTACTGGAAGTAATATCGCAGACGCATTTATCAAGGAAGTCGTGACTAAGCAATCACCGTCCACTTTACCATAATTCAAAGTACTTAATGTTAGAGCGGAATAGGCAATAATGAGTGTTGACCTATTTTTTTTGTAATAGCTTAGCGAGCAAGCACACGGCTCTCCTGATGGTAGAAGATAAGTGTAGCCTATGATACTATAGGTGTTACAGATTCGTCGCTATCTTGCGGGCGAAGTGTCACTATGCACTGGAATATAACAATGTCATTATGGCAGCAGGAATAAGTAAAGCGGTGGAATTCAATTGGAATTAATTGCAGCCCCGCACTTTACAAGCAGAGGTTTTGTTGGTAATGGCCCATTCAGCATTATCTCTTACGAGATGTCTGGCAGGAAGGCAGATAGTCTATTCTACAAAGACCAATACGGGAGGATTATTGTTTAAAAACTCTTTTTATTTTTAAAATACATTAACCATTTGAGACTTAATTGTAATATAAAATAAAACATTGCAAAAACAAATAAAATACTCAAAAACAAGAGCGAATCATAATTCTTACACTTAATATTCACGTTTATGATTACTCAGAAACTCAGAATGAATTCTCTTTCCTATAAAAATATGAACTTGTAACGTATTACGTACGTTCATTTCTCGGGTTGTTTGCATATGCAAATAATACTTTGTTCAATTCAGTAAGACATAAATATATCAACGCAGTCTAAAAACCAATTGTGGCTGAATAAATTATAAGATACAGTCTACTGTTAAAAATAGTACAGTAGTGAGGGAATGAAGTGAATAATGAATTAATCAACACGATAGTTATGATAATAGTTTGTCTACTGTAAAAATAGTACAGTAGCGAGGAAATGAAGTGAACAATGAATTAATCAACATGATAGTTATGATAGTAGTCTGTCTACTGTAAAAATAGTACAGTAGTGAGGAAATTAAGTGAACAATGAATTAATCAACATGATAGTTATGATAGTAGTCTGTCTACTGTAAAAATAGTACAGTAGTGATGAAATTAAGTGAACAATGAATTAATCAACATGATAGTTATGATAGTAGTCTGTCTACTGTAAAAATAGTACAGTAGCGAGGGAATGAAGTAAATTTTGAATTAATCAACATAAAAATTATGATTCTGCGATACCGCACTAGCTTTAACCTGCAGCTTCACCCGCGTTTTCGCAGGAACCCGTTGTGCGATCGGGATTAAAAGTAGCCTATATGTTAATCCAGGTCACAATCTATATGTGTTCCCACCCACATCAGTCACTCGAACGTGAAAGAGTAACAAACACACACACAACCTTACAAACATTTCGCATTTATAATATTAGTTGGATAATAATAAATTTCACCTGATCGGTTACAGAAAAAATTTCCCCGAAAACCCGTCACCAGTTACTGCCCGTCACACAGTTGATGTTATGTGGGGAAATCGGTAACAATCCGGAAATAACGACTGTCGACATTTCAAAAGGCCCTATTACTATAATGCCAAAGCTGTCCGACCGCTCCTTTACATGTCTCTATGTGAAGATTTTTCCAGAAGTATTTGAATTCGATACCAAGATATTAGATGACATTATTTTTGTAAATAACATACGACTTTAGGAAATCGACATTGGTGTTATTACTAGATGATGCCGAAACATTTTTTGTATGTCTAAAAGCAGATTTTTTTATGAGAATTTCACATTTAATACTTATATTACATTTTATCTTTTATAATGTTTTAGCAGCAGGTGACAGTTTGATGTTTCGTAAGGTTTCGGAGTCGATCTCCGGGGCGTGAAAAATGGTGATTTTTTTAAAATTGTCTGACAAAATGCACCGTTGCCCGGGATTAAAAATGGGCGCAGTTGGTGATAGGCTTGCCACCTATTACATTGTGGGACTTAGTGTCTTCGGCTTGTCGTGGGTGAAGGTACTTTTTCTTGATAAACACGGCTCTCGTGATGGTAAGACACAGCCCTTAAGTATAGACGCCAGAGATGTTATAGGTCTCGTCGCCAGGGTGTCTAACAACATTTTCTACGGAACATGAGTGTCATGGCGATAGGAATAGGTAAGGTGGTAAGGCAGTGGACTCCTATATGAGTAATTTGTTCCATTGCACTCCACCACCAATGGTCTTATTCCTATTAATATTATAAATGCCAATGTTTATATGTTTGTTACTCCTTCATGCAGAAACAGCTGAACCGATTTTTATGATTTGGGACAACCTTTATTAATTTGGCACACATTGAGGGTAACTTGGATTAACACATAGGATAGTTTTTATCCTGAAAAAAAAATGATCCTGTGGGACCATTAACGCTGCGGGCAACAGCTAGTGACCCATACTATCAACACTGGCTTCTTAAGTGCTGCCTTGCAGGCAGGCAAATTATTTGTCACAGGGGAC
>NJDD01004720.1:112329-124391 GCA_002245505.1 Calephelis nemesis | reverse complement strand
CCAGTAAAAAGTATAATAGGAAAACGTGAAAAATTCAATCAGGCCTGTTTCAGATAACAGGTAATTGCTGAAATTACAGATATAGAATATATTCTTAATTAGTAATACGAATAAAACAGACAAAATTTATACAATACTAGCTTCCGCCAGCGACTCCGTCCGCGCGGATCAAAGATTAAGTTTTTTTTGCTACGTATTTTTTTCGGGATAAAAAGTATCTCATTTTATGCCCAGGATAATAAGGTATAAATATACCAAGTTTCATCGATATCGAACCGATAGTTTTCACGTGATGTCTGAACATACATACAGACAAACAATTTTTTTTAATCACATATTTGGATTTGGTATCGATCCAGTAACACCCCCTGCTATTTATTTTTTTAATATTTTTAAAGACTACCCTTCAGACAGACCCTTCTACAGATTTATTATATGTATAGATTACTTTTCTTTGTGGCATAGGGATATTACCTGCTAACGGTATTAACGTCCCTATTATCTGCTAACAGTATACATTTAGAGTAGTAGATTCGTGCTTATAAATGTTGTGCTCTGGGTGGCAGTGACAGGGTTTTCGGCTATTAAATGTGTTGATACTAAAATCTTGATATGCACAAACAACACGAAACAAAAAAAAAATGGTTGCCTGTAAAGTCGGTTTTACGAGCGAAGATTTTACGTGACAACGTCTTTTTCTCGGTAGAATATGTGGGAGATAGACGCAAGGTATTCGCCCGTCCCGCGGGCCTCTCTTTCGTTCGGTGACTCATCGTAACGGACGTGAGCAGGCGTTACACTTTTTCAAGAGTGACTCCTAGCCCCAACCTAATTTAAGACGTTGTCACGTCAAAAATCCTAAGCTTTGGTGGCAATGACTACGTATAACTAATATTAGAAAATCTTCACTTTGAACAATTCGAAAAACCGTACGTCATGTCTACCTTAGTTTATTTAAGTCTTAGAAGTATTGCCGCTACTTCTTAATGAGTAGGTGTTATTACACAATATTTATTTTTGTTACAATTCATTATTTATCGGGTTTGAAAGCACACCCGTGATAGATGAAAATGCCAACGATGGTTTGACATTTATGACAAAGAAACACGCGCTCTAGATTTGCATGCAACTTTTGTTTAACCTTCAGCACGACGCTGGTTATATTATTCTGCCAAAAACATAACAAAACGTAATTTACAAACAAAAGAATACGTTTTATTATGAAGCATTGTTATCAACTAATCATTATTATACTTATAATTCATAACTTTACGATTCTAATGATGGCGCTTTTTTAGAATACAATTGGCTCAAATTCTTATCTAAAATTATGCGTTTTAACAAGATATATTGTTGAAATATACAAAAATACAAATTATACACGTACATGTCTTACATAAATATTTTTATAACTATCCTTATTGATTGTAGATTAAAAAATATGGCAACATTTATATGCTTTAACCAATTATAGACCGCCTCGTTGGTCGAGTGGCTAACGTACACGCTTAACTACATCGACCACACGCGAGGCTCGGGTTCGATTCCCGACGGGGGCAGGCATTAGTGTGATAAACATTTAGATGTCTGCATTTCCGGGTCTGGGTGTTTATTAAATATATTCTGGTATCTATTTAAGTATTTCTATGTATTAGAATCGTTGACTAACACCCATAATACAAGCATATAATTTGCTTACTTTGGGGTTAGATTCAATTCGTGTGATTTGTCCAGGGATATTTATTTATTTAATTATGTCATAGATTCCAACAGCCAGTCAGTAAGCCAGACAGTAAGAGTAAGAAGTAAGTAACTCTTGAATCTCGATTTAATTCAAATTAGAAAATATTTGACATTTTGTACTCTTCAGCACAATACTAGCGAGATATTAGCATTTAGCTCCAAAATATTTCAGCCAATCCGATATAATTACTTATTGTTTAATATTAACTACACTAGTTAAAGTTTATCTAAACCAAATTTAAAGTTATTCGTAAGTTTCCCATTCGAATATTGTAAATGCAATAGTCTGCTTGTCTTTTTCGCCTGCACGGCTAAACCGCTTAGTTGATTTGAATATTTTTTTTTGTCCAAATCAATCCGCTAATATAATAATATACACACATACATATCTTCACGCCAAGTCCCTTACAGGGTAGGCAGAGAGTATCGAATGCCAGACCTCACGATATATAGTATAATAATATGAAGTCTAAAAGTCGTAACTGTTTTAAGCTGACAAAGTCGGGAATAAACCAATTTATCCACTGAAATTGTACTTTCCACAACATTTTTTTTATTTTTATAGTTTATCCAACCGGTGACGCTATTCAAGCATCGTCAGCGAAACCGGTTGGCTAAACTATAAAAATAAAAAAATACTGTGTGAAGTACAAGTATAATGAATAAATTGGTTCTAGAATGGAATTCCACCAAGCATAGACGATTAGAAGTATAGAAACTATCGGGGATAACAGCAAGTAGTTTATAATTTATTTGATATTTTCCATCGTCGGCACTTGGTAAAACTTCCAAACTACCCTACTTAGTTTAAGTTTTAGCCCTGATGATGCTGTATAAGCGAAACCGGTAGGCTATTCATTACAAAGTAATAAATTATAAGTGAAAAGTAAAACAGCAAAAGTGTTTCTTTCCTTAAAAATATGAATAGCTAATAATTCATAAACAATTTATCAAAAAGTTATTACTTATAAATTCGAAGACATTTTCCACACATCCATAAACTGTTAACATGAAGATACCCAAACCAAAGTTCAGTAATGAAATTGTTCAGTGACGTATTTCAGCAGTGAAGAGTTTTAACACTGATTTTCAATTAAGCCTTGGCAATAACCGAATAACGGGTCCAATTCGGAAGCGCACTTAATATTTTTATGTTTCAGTGTACTTCAGTATTTTCAGACACAGATTTAAATATCTCCAACTTTATCGGTTATCTCGTTTTGAAATTTATCCCTTTAATTGGGACATTTAAATTAAATCTGTTTGAAATTGTGATTTTAATGATTTAGTATATTAATATGTACTAGCTGTACCGGCGAACTACGTTTCATCCGTTCAGTTTGTATGATGGGAAAAATTTCCATTTTGCTTTTCCTAGTTACGTCGTAGTTTTCCATGTTCTCTTTTAAGTGGAAGAGGTTATAAATAAACCTTCCCTTGACTTCATTTGTTTCCACTTGTTAGGTTTCAAATCGTTTTCAAAAATCCTTGCGATCTGTACAGGCACATTTAAAAAATTCTGCTGCATCATCGAATACATACACATACATAACACACATATACATACATACACATGTATGTATATGCGAATACATATACATAGATACAGGCAAAGCAACGAGACATAATGAGAACAATCCTCTAGGAAAATTTAACACTAACAAAATAGAGGTATGGTTTAAAAAATGACGCATTTTACATGTTTAAGGAAAAAGCGTAATAAACATTATCAAGGTAAAGCCCCACTCATATTTTTGTAGTCGGAAATTTCACGTCTTAAAAAGAAAATGCTCTACAAATTTCATAGATTATAAGATTAGCTTTTGGAGTGTTGTGCTGGTTTGTATTTTTTTATGTGGGGTCCTTATATAGAATCTGTTGCCGCATTTAAATATTTTCATTTAGCTCTTTAAAAGACAACACACAACAACAACATAGTATATTGATAGAAGAAGGCGTTACTTTGCGGAAATACCATACTTACATCCAAATAAATTTATTTAATTTGCAATTTCTCGCCAAAAAAAATACGTATTAGTAAGTAGTATTACGTATTAGTAAGAAGCTAAAAAGTAGTAAGTAACTAGTAGTAGAGTTTTTAGTAGTGTGTGTATTGTTGGTGCTAATAAAACAGTTTACTGGTGTGTGTTGTGTGGAGCTGGATATATTTGGGAGTTTTAGCTCTCTGTAAGTCCAATTCATTCCTAGCGCACTATTTTGCCTGTTTTGTCACGCCATATTATACGAATACATTTTTTCTGGCGGGAAATTGCAAATTAAATAACTTTATTTGGATTTAATATAGTACATATTAATTAGTTTATTTATCTGAAAACCAGGTCTGCGTATTTCAATGAATACTTTCAGTTTACGAGTCGGCTTTCTTTTCGATTCGTTTTTTTTTAAAATAAATGTTCATAATTCCTTAATATTGTGTTCATAATCAATTCCAATTTCTAATCCACAGTTAACAGAGACTAGTTAACCGTACTCAGAGACGTCAATCAATATTTAATCTGTCATTAAGTCACAATTTTGTATGGAAAATGTCGCCTATGATGACTATGACTAATCAAAATATATTCACGCCCATATCCTCCAAGAGGTAGGCAGATACACAACCACGGCACCCACTACTAGCCGAAGATACTAAGCTTCATAATATTATAGGTGGTAAGCCTATCGCTAACCGCGCACATACTCAACTCCGGGCAACGTTATTTTTAAAAGAAAATTGATTAATCAAAAGATAATTAACGTACCTAAGATAAGCAAAAATATATCACGTGAAATTCTCTACAACTCTTGCATTATATAACATTGGTTTTCATCACCAAAACGTAAATAAATGTGATGGAATTTTCCACGGTCCATGTTTAAGTAAATTAATACAAAAAAGTAATCGAGCTGAGGATGAATAATCGTCACATACACGGACGCTGTACAGCACCGCCTATGTTTCATATTTAAATGTCCCTCCCGGGAAACCCACTGAATATCAGGATGCTTTATAGCTCGTGCTATCAGTATTCCGTGTGCATTCTGCTATACACCCATATTATTTTCGAGGTATGTGTAAATATGCGAACAGACCGACTGAAATGGGTATTGTTTTTACTTACAAATAATCTTTAAAAATTTGCATTCCCTATAAACAGAAAGTATACGTTATGTTACGTCTATATAACACAAACGGCTGAATCGATTTTAATGGAATTAAGCGCAAAAATAGATCGAGAAGAGGGCTTCTTTGTATATCTAACATAGATTATAGGTTTTTCACAGACAATAGAGCCAGATGATTAGTTACTGATAATTTTAAATTAAAAGTAAAGTATCTTAACGCCCCTATCTGAAGAACTAGGCAGAGTTATAAACAGTGCCCCCACGAGTACCCGAATACTCTAATTCTCACAATGTGATAGGTGGCAAGCCTTTCGCCAATCGGGCACATATACAATCCCGGACAGCATTATTTTTAATTTAAACTTAAAAATAACCATATCCTAGTTTTTTGACCGATACGGGGATCGAACACGGGACCTCAAGAAGTCAAGTCCGTCGCCGGACCGCAAATCCAATGAGGCGATATTATTTTTATTATTATATATATTATATTATTATTGTCTCTTTGTTATATCATGACTTGAGATCGACTAAATACATTTCGATTAAGTTTTTATAAACGAAATGCATTTTAAAGTCTAATACCGAAAGAATACTATAATCGTCGAAGGCCTTCTCATTAAGAGGGTCCTTCCCGGCATTAACGCGAGCGTAGTTGAAAAGCTCGTTGTTTCATCCAGCGCAAAGTAAGAAAAAGAAGCACCGTAAAAAAGAGAGATAGTGCCTAAGAGCTCGGTTTGCATTTGGTAATTTTAAAAAAAGTGAGAACATGATAACATTGAACGAAAAATAGTGTAAATAAATTTCATAAAACATGTTCCAGGAAATACGTGTTTTTTAAAAATTCTTACAAGTTAGTGAAAAAAAATGTTTGTTATTTAGGATCTCTGTTACATTTGCGAGGTTTCTATCACAATGTTTTCTTTATTTTAACTATTTATGAGTTCATTATAAACGGCCAAAGTTCAAGCAAAAATTGTGAAAAAAGGCAGAGTTTCGGAGGTTTATAGTGAATTTGTTTCTCCAAATTCAGATTTTTTGTTACCATAGAAACATAGGTATAGTTCAAAAGATACCAATTAGTTCAAAAGTTTCAAAGAACGATCTGTTACAAAGCCACAATCACGTACGAGCGTTTGTATGAAAAAGAAGCCGGGTTGGCCGCTCTTAATATACGAATAATCTATTAAGCAACAGCATATATTTCAACCTCATTGACACATACATCCATTAAACATCAGGTAGCCTCCAAAAACAAACAATTTGTTACTTGAATCATGTTAGACTATAGCCTCAGCAGCTTTGGGCCCATAAAAAGGTGTAGGAGGTTGGGACATCCTCATAATGGCCGCTCGTTGTGCCCATAATCTCTATAACCCGCGGCCAATGATTCATGGCCTTTTTAATGTCACCTGACGAATATCATAGTCACCTTTAAGGCGCATATGTCACACGGAGACCGGTTTGGGGACGAGACATGTTTGATGCGCAGACGATCATCGAATGCGTTTGCAAAATAATGATGGATAATTTTAAAAGAAGCATATTTGATATTTTTCACCGTCGGCGCTTGGTAAAACTTCCAAATATTCATATTTTTTAATGAAGAAACACTTGTGCTGTTTTACGTATCACTTATAGTTTATTATTTTAAAAATAGACTACCGGTTTCGCTTATGACAGCATCATTAGGGCTAGAACTTAAACAGTAAACTAAGTTTACTAGTTTAAGTTCTAATAAGTAAATAATAAGCAAGTGTTGTTTTTTGAGATAATATTAAAAAATAACTTACATTATTAAGACATTTTTTAAACAATATTTTAAATTCTCCAAATTAAACACTTTAAACAATGAATTTTTTTTTGATGATTGAATTTTGATGATTGAATTGAATGAATGAATTGTTTTTCTATTGTACCTAAGAGCAATGCTGGCGACTTCGTCAGCGCAGAATTGTAATGATTTTTGAAAAACATTTTTTTTATACATAGAACTTGAGTCTTTGATATACCTATGCGTAGGTATATACTTTCGTCGAAATCAGTTAGGCGGTTTAGCTTTGAAAGCGTAACGGAGAGACACACTTTCGCATTTATAATATTAGTATGGATGTGTACTTATAAGGGACACAAGAGTATTTATGATACAAGAGGTAACAAAAAGATTCACACGGATCAGTGTTTCAAAGAGCGAGAGATGAATGTCACGGGTTAAATTCCTGTCTGATGTGTTATTGCCTTGTATCTCTTTCAAAATGATACTCGTTGGAGCTGTGATTTTCTCCTATTTTAAATCCGATGGCCAAGACATAAAAATGGACGCACAGACACGGGACAGCTGTTGCACATCTCGGTCCGAGTTCTTGTTTCAGCGCAAACCGACCGTCGATTAATATCGCGTTTTATTTTTGATACAGAAGTATCTTCACGCCCATACCCCGAAGATGTAGGCAGAGGCATAACCAGGGCACCCACGACTAATCAAGACTTTTGAATAGAAAATTGGAAATACCCAATTTTCTTTTTGTTGCCCGAGCCACAATTCGAACCCGGGACTTCACGACAATCAAGTATAACAACTGAAATGCTACACCACAGAGGCAATATTTGATTTTTGATATTAACGCAATAATGATCGTCTTGTCTTGTCTTGTTGAATGATAGAGGGGCTAACGAGTACGCCTTGATATTGAAAAGGCTTGGGATCAATTCCCGACATGAAGTCATTTCTGTGACGAACATATCTCTAGACAAGTTAGTACACAAAGTCAATCTAACCCCAAAATAAGCAAATTCTATGCCTGTTTCATGGGTATTACAAAACGATACTAATATAAATAGAAATACTTAAATAGACACCAAAATAAATTAAAATGTTTAAAAAAATAGGCCCGGATATGCAGACATCTAAAGGTTCATCAAACTAATCCACACCCTCGTCGGGAATCGAACCCGAGGCTTGCTGTTGGTCGGTTGAGTTAGGCGTGTACGCTAGTCCCTCGACCAACGAGACGAGACGATAGATGCCGTGCTTCTGAGAACAGCTGTTAATGAAATTGATATCCTTAATATATCTACGTATTGTCTCCGTCTGCAAACTCCCCAATGGTAGAAACGTGACAATGAATTCAGCACTATCTGGATCCGGAAATAGTTTTTCCCAAGAGGCTTAATGTTGAGCCGATAGAGCACGATTCTGATACGAAGATACATAGTCATAAGTATAGTCCATCCAAAGAAGACCTTTTCATAATTGTCTTTAATCGCCTCAGTGGTCTAGCGGTTCAGCTGTTGGATTTGACTTCGTGAGGTCCCGGGTTCGATTCTTGGGTCGGGCAAAAAAAACTAGATAATTTTCAATTTTCTACTAAAAAAAAAATTGTAGTTGGCGATAGGCTTGCCACCTATTACATAATAGGACTTAGTGTCTTCGGCTAATTGTGGGTACCATGGTTGTGTCTCTGCCTACGTCTTCGGGGACATGGGCGTGAAGACACTGTTTTTAATCATCTTCAAAAGCTTACGAAAAGACTGATACCATAATGACAACAAGAACCTATTAAAATATTAGCACAACACAAGGTTGCAGCATGTTGGATGTCTTAATAATTTTGTATCATCTTTTTAACACACACACACACACATATATATTTTCGACTAACATTAAAAAAAATCCGGCAAAACCTACGTAATATAATGTAGCTAAACTTAGAACCAACACGATCATGTCAGCTTTTAAACTAAAAATACGCATTACCATCGGTCCATCTTTTAATTCGACCGCCTCCTTGGTCGAGTGGTTAGCGTACATGCCTAACTACTCCGACTAACCGCGATGCTCGGGTTCGATTCCCGACTGGGGCAGGGGAGGGGGAAGAACATTCATGTCTGCATTTCCAGGTCTGGGTGTTTATTAAATTTATTCTTTTATCTTTTTTAGTATTTCTATGTATTAGAATCGTTATCTAACACCCATAACACAAGCATATAATTTGCTTACTTTGGGGTTAGATTCAATTTGGGTAGCTTGTCCTAAGATATTTATTTATTTATAAATACGTGTGCTTGGTCGTCTGACAATCCTATAATGACATCTATATTAATAATTTCGTCAAGGGGTACGGTAGACTCGATTAAAACCTTACTTGAATAATAAAACATAAAAAAATAATGATTTTGACTCGACAACATATATCCGCAAAATTCGGATTGTCGAGTATTTTGTTAAATTCTATGTTAAATTCTAATGTGTTGACAGACAAATCACATTCGCCATCTTGGATAGTTTAATAAGCGTTCCTTTTTGTGATGTTTAATAGAGAATATTCTTTTATAAGTACCGTTGCCAATAGTACTCAATGCAATTTGTTTTGTTACTTTATGTTAGTTAACTCTAAATGTTAATTTAAAATGAAAATTATTTGTGTAAAAACTTTGGCAATTTTTATTTACTATATTTATTAAACACAATGAATGAAGCTATACGAATCTATGTCTTGCTTATACCTTTTATATTCCTTGAAAACCGGTGACTACATTTTGCACCTAGATGTATATTATGAGTCACATTTTACCCGAGCTAAGGCGGGATCTCATCTAGTACCATAATAATCTACTTAAAATACATCAAGGAACGTTAGCCACTCAGCCTCACTTGAAATGTCTTTTTTTTATCTAAAATTACTTGATTAACGGGCGTTGAGGTCGCCACATCCCTTCGAAAAAAGTGATGTGCACCTTGCTGGATGTATAATTGAATAAGGCAACACAACGCAGCCTAATCAAATATGACCCCCTCTCATATTGCGTAATTGAAGGCTTAATCACAAGAGACGTTTTATACGGAGTGGATGCGGGTGGATGGCGGCCGTGTTTGATCAGCTCTCGATTGCGATACGACCAACTCATACATACATGTCTATAACCGCTAAATCTATCCATGGAATAATAATGAAAGTCGCCCGTTGGTCGAAATTCGACCATAATAAATTTTAACATCTTGGTGATGAGAACGCCATCTTTTACGCAAGACCAACTACTTTGTTTCCAAGCTTTTTAGTGCGCCATCTGTGATTTTTTATCGTTATCATTAATATATTTGTTTGTGTGCGTCAAATGCATGGTAGTGTGGGTAATGTTTTCTTTATCGATTAACGTACTTTATAAGCATGATTATTGAAAAATATTATCGTTCTGCACTTTAGGAGAAGTGCAGATATTTATTGATTTAATGTACGTTATAAGCATTATTACTGAAAAATATTACTTGCTACTTCTCATATACATAAACTATAAGTGTGCCAAATCTTATGCTCCTGCGTCCGCACAATTTTCGTAAAAAGGGTCCAAAGTTTTGGCATCACGTAAATGTATAGATTATATCCCTCTCGAAAAACACAAGGTAGATTGTTAAATGAACTTGTTTGAAACAACTGATAACGTTTCGTATTAATGAATACCAGTTAACAAATTACGACTAACAGTAACATTTCTCGATACATATTTCTTTGCGTTTCAATTTATTTACGCCTCTGTGGTCTAGCGGTTCAGTTGTTGGACTTGACTGCATGAGGTCCTGGGTTCGAATCCCGGGTCGGGCAACAAAAAGAAAATTGGGTTTTTCCAATTTTCTAATAAAAAAAATGTTGCTCGGGACAGGATACGTACCCGGTTGACGATAGGCTTGCCACCTATCACATTGTGGGACTTAGTATCTTCGGCTAGTCGTGGGTGCCCTGGTTGTGCCTCTGCCAACCTCTTCGGGGATATGGGCGTGAAGATACTTTTTTTTTTCAATTTATTTGTCTTTGTGGAGAAGAAACAAATTTTCTCTTTCTTCATTGAATGAAATATAAATAATTAAACTTGAGAATAGCTAGAAAGATTTGTCCGATTTTCTGTATTTTGTTACTGTTAAAAATAACAATAGGTAAAAATTTAGAAAATTCTCTGTGCCGATTATCACGCAATTTTATAGAAAAAACAGCTACATTTTACATCCTTATTCGAGTAAAGATTTTCGTGATTTTATAAAACACGTTAATACATACTTTTATTGTTTTTTAGGATTGAAATTCACAAAACTCTTTTAGCCTGTGTCACTATATAACTATAAGTATTTTGAACAAACTCGTACTGCTTACGCAGTTAATATCATTGCTTTGAGTCAGCCTTTTTTTTCATAGATTTGAGATTAAAAAACCCCGTGTTGGTCCGGGCTTTCCCCCGTGTTGGTCCGGGCTCCTTTGTAGAATAGACCATCTGCCTTCCTGTGCCAGGCAGCTCGTAAAAGGCGAGCATAGGCTTGCCGTCACTAACACCGTGACATCTGACTAGGTGGTAGAGTTTCGCAGCGACTCACCCGGATTGGTACCACCGCCGTACCTATTCCTGCCGCCATAACGTCATAACGTGTTCCGGTTCGGAGGGTAAGGTAGCCGGTAAACTTACTTTTGCTCGAGGCCTAACATCCCGGCTTGTGGTTGGCAACGCACCATTACCACCTTTGGTGTCTCTAGGTTCTCTTACCATCAGGAAATCCGTCTGCTTGTTTGCATTCCAATGTCATAAAAAAAAATAGGATATTAATTCTACGAGTTCAAGAGAAAATATAATTTAACTCTACACGTCTGCATTAAAGTTATGACGGGGCTTTACATAGCTTAAGTTGCGAGAGTTCGGAATAAAAGTAGATTACACCCTCTGTCTAATCTAGGTAAAATAGTGAAGTAGAAAAAGAGAGAAGGGACGTCTCGAGAATACTGGTCGTACAAAGTGATTCTATATATTAGTTTTCAGTACCCCTACCAAAGTTCTCGTGCTTTTGAATCGTCGAGTCGAAAGAAGCACTACGTGAATTTGCGTATACATTAACTAAGTGTTACCCGCGGCTTTGCTCGCGTGGCACTTAAAATATTTACTAATTATAGCCCATTGTTAAGGACTTTCAATTATATCATACAAAATTTCAACTTTATTAGGGGTAGAATTTCCAGAAACACTTGAATACGTATCCACTCATTTCTAGTAAGTAGCCAAAAAATAAAGTTTCATGTTTCTAACTTAATAAATGAAGGTCTTCAACATAAACTTTCAACCCCTATTTCACCCCTTTAGGGGAAGAATATTCAAAATTCCGCCCTCAATGGGTGTCAATAAAACAACCAGACTCACTTAATTTCATAGCTAACTAG
>NJDD01004720.1:96622-112291 GCA_002245505.1 Calephelis nemesis | reverse complement strand
GTAGATTTTTTTTTTACAAAACTGTCTATCTCAAAATTACATAACATATCTATTTAGTATCCACAAGGGTACTAGGAAGAGTAGCATCAAACAATACTAATAAAGTACATGAAAAAAAGACAAAAAAAAACTAATTTAGGAATATTACTAATATTATCGAAGATTACATCTAAAATCTATTTAAAGTCCTTCCATTTTGTATAACCCTTTTGTCCCTGATTAAATTTTTATTTATGTTAGGGATACGCGAGGCTATCAAAAATTTTCCTTGTTAGCTTTCGATTTCAAGTTGAGCTCAAGTTTAATTATACTTAGTGACCTTTGGATAACGATATTGTAAAAAAAGTATCTTCACACCTATATCCCCGAAGAGGTAGGTAGTGGCACAACCAGGGCACCCACGACTAGCCGAAGACATTAAGTCCCACAATGTGATAGGTGGCAAGCCTAACGCCAACCGGGCACATATCCAATCCCAAGCAACATTTTTTTTAATAAGAAAATTAGAAAAACCAAATTTTCTTTTTGTTGCCCATGTAGTCTGCATCTTCATGTAGTCAAGTCCAACACCTGAACCGCTAGACCACAGAGGCGATATTGTTGACCTTCATATACGGATCGCCACTGTGGTCTAGCGGTTCAGTTGTTGGCCTTGACTGCATGAAGTCCCAGGTTCGAATCCCGGGTCGGACAACAAAAGGAAAATTTTGCGAATGGGCGACTACTAGTAATTATTAATCACTTTGTTATACATATTCCCCGTATTGGTCCGGGCTCCTTTGTAAAATAGACCATCTGTCTTCCTGCCAGGCAGCTCGTAAAAGGCGAGCATAGGCTCACCGTCGCTAACAGCGTGACATCTTACTAGGTGGTAGAGCTTCGCAGCGACTCGCCCGGATTGGTACCACCGCCTTACCTATTCTTGCCGCCATAACGCCAATGCCTGCTGTTAACGTGTTCCGGTTGAAGGGTAAGGTAGCCGGTAAACTGACTTTTGCTCGAGACCGTACATCCCGGCCTCAGGTTGGAAACGCACCATTACCACCTTTGGTGTCTCTAGGCGACGTGAATTTCTTACCATCAGAAAATCAGTCTGCTTGTTTGCCTTCCAATATTAATAAAAAAAAATCTGTAAGTACATCTTATCAATCAATTACTTGGTAATGATGATGAGGCAGGCAACACCAAGACAGTATTATTTAGTAGTAGTAGTAGTTATTTAGTATTTGTATATGTTGGTATAATCCAACCTTTTTGCAAACGCAAGACTATTAGCTCATCTTTAATCAGCAAAATAATATTTTAGGGTTGTTATAATAAAGTACAAAACGTGTTACAAAGATAATCTCGACGGTTTAGATAAGCATCGTCTACGTGCTTGCGACGGTGGCACCACATTGTAAGGGCCGTGCGATACCACGGTGCACAAAGCCCGCACAATGCGATATTCGCCCATTGTTTTACGTCGGCAACTGAACGCCGATGGATTTATACGCTGGCACATACGAATATATATGGAACGGAATAATTAAAACATATGCAGAGGCGAATATTCAGATTTTACTCATTTCCGCGTCGGGCCTCGACGACCCCATCTTGAATGGTAGAACTGCTTTATCTATCTCTGACGACATTATGTCTAAATTCGTAATTATCGTGTATTATATCGCGTATTAAATCATTGGCGTGTTTATTTATTTATTTAATATTTTATTGCACACAAAAAACGTGATAAGTAAAAATGCACAAAAGGCGAGCTTTATCTCTAACAAAATTTTTGGTTTCATCGACTTTGAAATCACAACGATGCTAAAGAAGTTTTCATTTCAAAAAATAGCAGGTATTCATTTGAAATTATACGAATTCGCCCACACGTATTTTGTTACAGAACTAGTAAAAAAAAAACTGAAAGTCGAAAAACAACTTCCTAACAAAAGCTTCAAAAGTTCAATCTATTGAATCGACTGAATTCTCTTCCAATAGTCAAAAGCCTAATCTGTGTTATTGCATGACTGCAAAAAGTTTAAGCCAAACTCGCTGTTTTAAGAAAAATTCAATTTATTTTCTATATCTAATTCAGTGAACTAAACACATAAGGATTGAATTTCTTAAAATCGATACCACGGAGTACATCCTCTCTGATATGAGGAACTTTATATGCCGGACACCCCGTAGGAACAATAAACTCGATACAAAGGGAACTTTACTCTGTACAGGAAAAGAAATTGATTTCACGTGAACGTTGTTACGGAAAGTAGATATTGGAATGAAGAAAGGTTGTCTTTTCCGACCAGAAGAAATGCTTTCTCCCCTTTTCTTGCAAGTACATATGTACAATTTTCGCAAATTAGTCTTTGTGATATTCTTGTCCAGAACAATCAATTACAGATTGTCGAATGACTTAGGAAATCAAATGCAAAATTTGTTTAACACAAGCATACAAAATTTTAGCCATATAAGAAAAGAAATTTCCCATTGTGATATAGCCACATGTAGGCGTCATTACCAAATGCGAATAGGTTGACATTCTACTCTATTCTCTTGTTCTATCCTAGGGTGGTGTCAGGAGTCTCCGAAACCAGCTTGCTTATATAAAAAAGAGTAGGTAATGAATGTGGTGGATGCAAGGTAGGTCTGCAAGGATCGTAAATTTTGGCGCTTGATACTCTGCCTAACCCATAAGGAACTTGTCCCAAAGATTTTTTTTATTTTATAGGGAGACAACAAGCAGACGGATTTCCTGATGGTAAGAAATGCCGTCGCCTATAGACACCAAATGTGGTACCTAATGGTGCGTTGTCAACCTGAGGCTAGGATGGTCAGCCTCCTGCGTAAGTAAGTAAACCGGCTACCCTACCTTCCAACCGAAAGACGACAATAACGAGCATTGTCGTTTCGCGGAAGGAATAGGTAAGGCGGTGTTGCCTGTATGTCCGGGCGAGTCGTTGCAGGACTCTACCACCTAATACAAGTAGGTAACCAAAATCTACTCTTGGAAGAGATACGTCGATGAGACCGTAATATGCAAAACAACGAGTCAGTGAAAACAATCGCTGTTTCAGTAAACTAAAGAAAAGAAAGGCATTCTTTCGCTTACCAGCTTAACGATATTAGTCGATCTTTAAAAGGCTACCGTCGCCTTCCAATGTGAAAGAAACCGCCTGTTTTCTCCTTTTCCTGGGTAACAATGCCTTGAACATGGATATGCCATTGGGCATGGTGTTGTTTGACTAAAAAAATTATTATGAAAGATAACTCGTCTACATATATAAAAGAAAGTCATGATAGTTAAACCGATCAGGCTGAAAATTGATGGAGAGGTAGCTTAGAACTGGAAGAAGGCCATGGGATACATTTTATCCCTTACAACAGCGAGGAAACTAGGAAAAACGACATTTGAACATGGATATGTCATTAGGCATGATATATTAGACTGAACATTACGTTTCGTACCAGTTATACCTTGCTTCGTATCGCACAGCCATACGTCTATGTTTAGAATAGTCATAAAAATCAGCGATACATAAAAACATAAAACTACGTCAACATCATGTATTTTATGGACGTGTATGTGTATACTACATCAATAAGAAACCAGCTCTGAAAAGTCATTTTGTGGCTTTGTACTCGTATCTGTATATTATTGCATAGGTGTTTTCAACAAGAGATCTGATGTCGAATATAGTCCCGAAAAAATTAAAGGGATGCTTCACTACTACTACTAGTAGTAGACGAACACTATTTTTGGATTAATGCGCATTTGCTAGTCTTTTCGTTTCCGATGAGAATCAGAAGATGGAGTAGGACCACAGATCACATTGGACACAAATCACAACACTTCCTTAGGAGGTCAATGTGGAACAAACATTTTCGGATATCTGATTTCGAGAGGAAATAAGGAAAGCCAAACTGCGGCGGAAATCTTGTTTTACATAAAGCAAAGCAATATCTTGACATTACTGTAAAAAATTCTTTATAATCGTAGGTAACAAAAAACCCGCCCTAGAAGATTAAGCGAGTCTTAGCAGGCGTTAAATTTAACTCATATCCAGAAGAGCCTTTTGACTCTTTTCATCCCTCTCTCTCCCACTCCCATTACCTACAGAAAACTAGTCAAATTTGAAGAGAAGTGGACGGAGTGATCAACAAAGTTAACGTGAGCATCTACCGTAGCCTGATGAACATTAACACAGAAGTACAGACGACAATGTGCTGATTATTATTCTTTTAATATATAATCCTAAAAACTAAACACAGTCTGTATCTATTTTATCATCGCACATTTATTGGAATAGTGAGGACTAGACGACAGACGAGGAAATCATTGCCGAGCGAGCGGGCTGTGTTCCGTCCCGTCTCCAGAGTCTACGTTTTATCTCTTGATCGCGTTATTCAGCCGAGCATCAAACGAAAATGCGAGGGGAAATATTATGAAATAAAAACATTGTTTTAATACTGCCATCCCTCTGTTATACAGTCACTGCTTTAAACTATTTGTTTGCAATTTTTATTGCCATTTTAAATTGGTGTGATCTCAGCGCTGGGAATGATCGATCTGAACTAATCGGATTGTTAGTGATGTTTAAGGTTCACTGAATGGATGAGTAACCATTACCTGGTTCGATTTATCCATTGGAAAGAGCCTTTTCAGCCTGTTTTGAACATACCGTAAAGGCATTGGTCCCGCTTCAAAACCAAAATTGGATGTTACTTTTAGCTATTTAGGCTATAGAGAGAACAAGCAGCAATAAAATTGTCGTCAGCTCCATTTGAGAAAGGATTATGAACTGTCTTTATTGTTACCATAATTGGTATAAAAGTGTAAAGGAGTGATTTATAGAGGAGACTCTGTCGCTTCACTTGGAGTAGAAAAGACACTCTCCGTAACTGTCATCTTCAACGACTGAAGAGAGCAATGTGTGGTGATAGGCAAGTCGCAAATTGGTTTAGAAATATACAAGAAACTATAACTATAGTACTGCCGGTCTATCTTTGAAATTTATGAAAATTTGTGACAAACTGACTTTGTCGTTAGCACGATTTGGAGGATGCCAGGCAGACCTGCAAGGATCGCGAGATTTGGCACTCAATGCTCTCTGCCTACCAGGAAAGGGACTTGGTGTGAAGATATATGAAAGTGGAAAAACAGTAGCCTTCATATAGGTTTATTTACACATAGGTCATGCTATAGCCGTAACAAATATCGAGATTGCGTGTTTTCGCTAAAGCCGCATCACGTCACTTGATTAAGAAGATAACGATTATATAATAAGATAAAGTGGAAAAAAACTACGTGAATTCTCAAGGCTTCTGTCGAATTATCTGAAAAGTCCATCTTGCAAATGTGGATGGATGTAAGTACACGGGGAGGCCAAGGTTGACATTCCACGATCAGATCAATCGGATATTATCCGAGGGTGGTGTCAAGAGTCTTCGAAACCGGCGTGTTTGTATGAAAAGGGTAATGAATGGGAAGGAAGCCATACAGGTTTGTCAGGATCGTGAGGTCTGGCATTCGATACTCTCTGCCTACCCCGTAAGGGAATTGGCGTGTAGATATATATTTAGGTATGTTTGTAAGTCCATCTTATTTAGTACCAAGTAGATCCGATTGTCAGAGGAATGTACGTGTAAAAGCTAAGTTTTTATTAAAAAAAGAGGTGCAATAAAACTTGGTGCCTACTTTGAATTCGCGTCCTTAATAACGCCCACTAAAAAAACTTCATAATAACATTTTTCATCACAAATTACTGGTAACCCAATTTCTATTTAATTTGTCATTTATTTGCTGCGCCCCTTCACACGTAATGGCAGACAGTGACGGTGACGGTGGGCCGGGTGACGTCACTCAGGCTAGCTTTAGAATTGAGGTCGGCACTTAAATATCCGCGAGGTCAATCTAGTCTAAGCTTTAAAGAGGTATGTATATAGGCTTTAGAGATAATTGGAACTGATTAGTTATCACACCGGACTTCGCTGCAGATTTGGTAGATTATATTTGGTTTATCACATAGGAAATCAATCAAACTGACAGTTCTCTTGATAAGAGCACACCAGAATTATCACTGACGCGCTTAATTGTACAGCTGCAAATTTCGAGGACTATTTTCCATTAATCCTGGTCCGAAAACTTTTAGTAACAGTCTACAGTAGGAATATGGTGGCCATGACGAAGATTACCAAGATACCAAAGAAGATACCAAAACTATAACTGACGCGCTAGAGTTAAGTTTAGTTGTATATGAAATTTCAAGTACTATTTTTCCATTAATCCTGGTCCGAAAACTTTTAGTAACAATCTTCAGAAGGAATATGGTGACCATGACGAAGATTACCAAGATGCCAAAGAAGATACTAAAACTATCACTGACGCGCCAGAGTTAAGTTTAATTGTATATGCAATTCCAAGGACTATTTTTCCATTAATACTGGTCCGAAACTTTTAGTTGTGGTCTTCAGTAGGAATGTTGCGACTATGACGAAGATTGTATAAGGGCATTAAACTAAGCTATGTCTATAAATGTTAGAATAATATGTACTGCTTATCTGATATTCTTACCTTAATGCTGTCGTAGCAAGCGGTGACCCTTCCGTTCTGAACTTCCACGGTTGCCGGGGGATGTGCAAACTTGCACTCGTTGTCAGGTCGAGAGCACTTATTCCGTTGATACTCCCGGCATACTTCTAGTTGCAGCCAACGCGAGTCCTTTCCATTCAGGAGGCTATTCATATTCACCATGGTTGCCATTGTTATCACTATTGTCAAGGGTTGGTAATGCGCGCGCAGTTACGCTGAGCGAGTGCGGCGCATAGGCGGCGGGAGCGAGCGCTCCAAGCATGCACTTCTAACACTTCCGCGAGTAGAGCACTAGCGGCGCTCGCGCACCCTCACTTTAAACACTTGCTACACACGCGCAGGTACACGCAAAACCGCCACGATATACGCGCGGCTCGGTAAATATATTAAAATATTAATCTTATAATTAAGTTAGAATTAAAGACACCGACGTTGCAAGCTTATTTAGGCGAGAATTAAAATTATTATCACACGCGTTCGTATCGATGTTGACGGTCGAGTTTAGTACAGGGCGAGCGGTGCTTGGTGCGCGAGCATGATGGCGGCAGCCTGTGATCTTGCGGGCGACGGTGGGGCGCGAAAAAAGCGGATTAGCGGCTCGGCGGTCAGCGAGCAAGCCGGTGCGGTGCGGGGCTCAACTCTGCGAACAACAAAACACACTGGTTACTCTCCGGGCGGTCCGCCCCGGAGCCAAGCACAAGCGGCTACCGGGTTAGCAAGCGCGCGCGACGGCCGCTCTTAGGCCCGCGCTGTTCATTGCCCAGGCAGCAGATTTAATGGAATAGCGTTATTTATCAGGGACAGAGCAATATCATAGAGCGAAGAATTTTAGCATGTTAGAGAATGCGAACCTTGTAAAAATCAGATGCTAGCTCAAACAATGAATCGATACACAGCAACAGTGATCCAAAGTACATGAAGGTTTATTAGTCTAAGAGCCGGTGGGGGATCGACCTTCACCGATCTGATAACCAGTTGAGACACATTTTTTATCAAATATAATTTATAAACAAATATGCCTATAATTACTTGCCTATCTGAAAGTGCTCACGACTTCTTTTAATTAAATTATCTATGCTTGAAGTATGATTTTTTGCAATCAAGTCTATACGACTGATTTGGTAATAAAATATTTTAAAATTTGATATAACTTTTGATAAGTTAGCAGAACGTTGGAGTCACCTATATTGACTTACCTGTTCACATCTGTGTGCCAGGTAGATACAAGGTAGATACACAAAAATGAGTAGGCAAGCCTACTGAGGCATATTCTGTGTGTTAAAAGCTAACAGTGAAATAAAATTCATTTGGTTATCAAAAGAACGAAAGTAATAAAAAAATCATTGAAGTTAATTTAATTAAAAAAGCCATGAGCACTTTCAGATAGGCAAGTAATAATAGGCATATTTGTTTATAAATTATATTCGATAAAAAATATGTCTCATCTGGTTATCAGGTCGGTGAAGGTCGATCTCCCACGGTCTCCTATACTATAAAGTAATATTTGTTCGACTATTAGTAGAGCAGTCATCAAGTTGATGGAGCGTGAGATTGCCACTGTGCGAAATGACTCTTATTTACTTACTGAATTTATTTTCAAATCTGATGCCTGGTCAGCTACTAAATTGTATGAGACAGGTATTAATTGGAATTTCATTACTCAAAAGATTAACACTAATACACAAATAAACATTTTAATCTTTTACGAACGAAGCCATCTAATTAAACAGTTAGAAATACAAAGATCCTAGAAAAGCAAGCATTTTCTGGTATAAAAAACTATTTATTATGATATTGGAAGGCAAACAAGCAGCCGGATTTCTTGATGGTAAGAAATTCCCGTCGGCTAGAGACACCAAAGGTGGTAATGGTGCAATGCCAACCTGAGGCCGGGATGTTAGGCCTCGAGCAAAAGTAAGTGTAATGACAGAGATGCTATATATAGGTTAACATAGTAGGCCACGGTCATACTAGATCAGAATGCCACTTAAACAGTTCACGCAAATCTTTTTAGTATTCGGAAATGATGTGAACAAATGCGTTACATGTATAAAGTAGCATCAAGGCCGATTAAACTGTGACGTTTACGGATTTGTACCTTTTTCTAGTCTTTATATATATAATTCTTGTGTTCGTGTGTTGGTCACTGAACTCCTCCTAGACGACTGGACCGATGTTGATGAAACTTTTTGTGTGTGTTCAAGGCAATTCAAGAATGATTTAGATTCATAATTTGGTCTCCTGGAAAATGTTTTTTTTTAATAATAAGTAGTTGTTGATTTTGGAATGTTTCACATCGGATCCGACAGACTGCGCTACTGTCGAAGCATTAATGTCAAGCGATACGATTATACAAAATACAGGATGATTTCTTTGATAGAAGGTAATTTCACACTTATTTGTAGCAAACACTTGTACTCATCCACTATACACTTTATTTAACACTTTTCGTTAGTCTTTAGCCAACTAGTTTCACTTCACAGTATCATCAGGGTTTTGAAACTAAAGATAAACTAATATAAGATAAATTAGTTTATCCTCAGATTCAAAGCCCTGATGGTGCTGTAAAAAATGAAACCAGTTAACTAGAGTAACGAAAAGTGTTAAATAAAAATAATAGTGGATAAGTACAAGTGTGTAAACGATGGAATTTCACTAAGTGCCGACGTTACAGTATAGAAGGTAATTTCGCTTACACATAATGTAAATGTAGCCGCTATTGCTACACGTGCCTTGAGAAATTTCTTGCAACTTCTTGTTGGCAATGTTATTGATGCATTGCTCCGTAAGGGCATCGTTCCCAATATTCAGAGGATAAACAGTTTTGCGTGAACTGTATTGAACTGAATTCGATCAATACTATAAATAAATACTCATTTGTTACTTAGATCAAAATTAGGAGGCGGAAATATTAATGAGCATATTCTTACAAGTTTAATTAAACTCATCAAACGTTTGAATAAAATCTAAATTAAAAAAAAATTATACAAACACCCCATCCCACATTGTTTTATAGAAAGATCAAAAATTCCATCAGTTAAGAAAGTCGACTATTGCAGTTTAGTTACTAAAGCATCTTCACGCCGATATCCCCGAAGGAAGAGGCAGAGGTACAACCAGGTCGCCCACGACTAGCCGAAGACACTAAGTCCCACAATGTGATAGGTGGCAAGTCAATTGCTAACCGTGCACATATCCAATACCGAGCAACATTTTTTTTATTAGAAAATTGGACAGACTCAATTTTCTTGTTTGCTGCCCGACCCAGGATTCGAACCCGGGACCTCATGTAGTCAAATCCAACAACTGAACCGCTAGACAACAGAGGCGATTAGTTAATATAGGTTAAATAACACAAATAAAAACACAAACAACCCCAAGTTCGATCCTAAACTCAGAAATTTGCTTATACAAGTATTGGCAAATATTATTCCGTACTACGATGGGCACTTCAAACCGTTAATCCCGCTAATCGTGGGCAGATATTTCTTCACAACCGACTGTCCACTTTAAATATAATTAATAATTTAATCCTATGAACGAATGAATGAATAAATACACTTCATCAAGATATTAAGAAATATGACGTTGACCGGGATTGGATAAGTTTCCTGTTAATTATATTATTATAAATATATTTGAATATAATTTATTTTGAATTGTATTTTTAAATTAATTTAATTATTTTGACTTTGTATTAATTGTTTGACATTTTCTAATCAGCTATTATATTATATATATTAAGCAAATAAATTTGAATCATTTATTTATTTATACCTTGTATTAAACCTTGTATGAAATTTTAATGAATATATTTATGGGTCTATGTAACCTAAAAATAAAAAGTATCTTTACTTTTTATTCTTTTTAAATAAAATAAATTAATCTTCTTCAAATCTTCTTTTTTAACTAAATAAATTTTAAATAAACAAATTTATATCATGTCATTATCTTATGTAGTTCTTCATTTACCTTGTATGAAATATTAATAAATATTTTTTTGGGTCTATGTAACCTAAAAATAAATATTTTTTATTATTTTTATAGGCTTGCCAATTATCACATTGTGAGACGGACTTAGTGTCTTCGGCTAGTAGTGAGTGCCTATGTTGTGTCTCTGCCTACCTTTCCAGGGATATGGGTATAAATATATTCAAAAACTGATATCACGCTTAAAATATTATAATACTTAAGGTGAAAAAAAACGGTCTTATCGACTTCCTATCTGTATAGGTATTGAAAGTGACCCTACTATCTTTTAGTACCTACTGACACAGCATTTTTTCGTGTGATAAGACAGCGAACAAGCATACAAAACTCATATGGTAAGAAACAACCATTGCCTTCACACGCCAAAGATGTTACATGTGCGTTGCTGTCCTGTGGTCGGAAGTTATTACTATTTCTCTCTCACTATCTAGAGGTGACCGTACTGCTACTGTCTTTATTTAAATACGTATACCGATACTTTTCTTCTTTAATTATCCTACTACTGAAAGTATCTGAACGCCCATATCCACGAAGGCTAAGGCAGAGGCACAACCAGAGTACCCACGACTAGTCGAAGACATTAAGTTCCACAATGTGATAGGTGGCAAGCCTATCGTCAACCGGGCACATATCCTATACCGAGCAACATTTTTATTATTATAAAATTTAGAAAACCCAATTTTCTTCCGGGAATCGAACCCGAAACTTCATGCAGTCTAGTCCAACACCTTGACCGCTAGATCACAGAGGCGGTAAACCACTACTGAAATAAATTTTCCCCGTGTTGGTCCGGGCTCCTTTGTAGAATAGATCATCTGCCTTCCTTGCCAGGCAGCTCGTAAAAGGCGAGCAAAGGCTCGCCGTCACTAACACCGTGAATTCTGACTAGGTGGTAGAGTTTAGCAGCGACTCGGCCGGATTGGTACCACCGCTTTACCTATTCCTGCCGCCAAAACATCATGACGTGTTCCGCTTCGGAGGGTAAGGTAGCCGGTAAACTTACTTTTGCTCGAGGCCTAACATCTCGACCTCATTTTGACAACGCACCATTATTACCTTTGGTGTCTCTAAGCGGCGTGAATTTCTTACCATCAGGAAATCAGTCTGCTTGTTTGCCTTCCAATATCATAAAAAAAAATGAATGATGGAAAAAATCTGTAGACACAATTCCTCCGTACCAATAATCGGATTCGCACGAAACCTTACGAGTATTTTTATCCATTTTAGCTTAGTAAATGAATAAATAATAACAAATTCGTGAATGTTAAAAATAGTCTTACCAACCGTTCCCATTCGGCTGAATTAGTTATATTTGGTTGGGCAATGACAGGTAGAAGTACAGCGCACGAACGCGCTGGACAGGTGTGGTACCGAAATAACGATGATATCTCGCTATATGTACCATGGTACCATTATTGATAGGGCACTACTGACAATTTATATTTGCTGTCTCTAGTTATGTCGGTTATTGCTATTATATTGGTTAGTGCTAATTACTCTAATATCAGTAACGTGTTTTATTGCCAAAGAAAATGTGTACATTACAATGTTATTATTCAAAATTAACTTGCATACTTCATATTTTTAAAGAAAGAAACACTTGTACTGTTTTACTTATTACTTATAATTTATTACTATGTAATTAATAGCCTACCGGTTTCGCTTATACAGCATCATCAGGGCTAAAACTTAAACTACATAATATACTACATAATAACTGCTTATTTCAGTTTCATTTATTTATGTTTTAAAATATTTCGAAAAAAATATTACATGTTAGACTACTACACTTTTTATATATATTAATTAATTTCTCCATAATTTCTGAAATTATTTTTAAAATTCGTTTTTATTTTAAAGTGCTTTTTTTCGAGGTGCTTCCATTGCAACCATGTCTGGATCTGACGATGAACTACCAAGGAAATCGAGAAAAATGTCTAATTTTGTATAGACAGATGATTCACTTGTTGAAAATAAAGTCGGTCTTTAGTAGTTTAACACAAAAAAATATTTCATAGCATAAATAATTCTCCAGCACTCAATTCACAGGCTTTGAGATGATTGAATGAATGAATAAACTCTTTATTGTGCACAATTAAACTTATTACAAAATAGTACAATTAAGTATTAACAAGAGAATGTTATTACATTTTATAGTACACAAAAGGCGGTCTTATCGCCGAACAAAGCGATCTCTACCAGACAACCTTTTGGTTTTGATTTTTGATTGATTGAGGGAGTGCAGAAATAGTTTTATAACAGCCCTATTGGAAAATAAGTAGGTATTGATTCTTTTTATGTAACTGTTGAACAGAAAAGTTTTACGGTATCGGAAGGCAAACAAGCAGACAGATACTTTGATATGAAAAAAAAGACACCTATAGACATGAAAGAAAGTAATGGTGAAAAATAAAGATAGTAATCTAAAGTAGTAGCTAACCTGAGCCTAAAGCATTAAACATATGTAAATGAGTACCTACCCTAACCATTAACTTAACGCAAAACCCTGCTACTACTAACTTAACTACTAAGGCCCACTTGCACGTTTTTGGGTTAAATATTTAACTCAAAGTTATTATTAGTTATAAGTTATATTAGCTTCTAACATAGGGACAATTCCATATACATTTGACAGTTTAACCCGATATTAAACTTTATCCAGGACTGTGCAAGTGACTAACAGTGTTATATACAAATCTGCTCCTAATATTGAAAACCAATATTTACATTAAAACCGTAGTATACTTTTATATTACGAAACTAAACAACGCTTAAAAATAACAAACCAATCAACACAACAAAAAGAAATATTAACACGCTCAACCGACGCATTACACAATGCCGCTATTAATATTTCACAAAAATAAGTGAAGAGCATCCCGCAAGTGAAAACGAGACGGTCTGCGGAGAACAGGGAAAAACTCATGAAACTAAATCCTATCGTTATGTGCTATTTAAAGAATACGCCAGTTGAAAATAACCCGCGATGCGGCAACGCAACGGAACGTTTTTCATCGTGCATAATTTTCCAAATTTTATTTACGGTTGAGATGCAAAAGCATTTTTATAGGCGAGAGCTCGGTATTTAGATGTCGAAGAGGACAACGTATTTCAGTACTATTCATAATTAGGGTTAGCACCTAGCACAAAAAAAATATTTTTTTTATAACATTAGAAGACAAACAAGCAGACGGATGTCTTAATGGTAAGTACAAATCAGTATCCAAGATGGCAACCTAAGACTCTGATTGTACATGTGTTTTGTAATTATAGCATCAGGAACGACTAGACACTGGTTCCAAACTTGAAGAGCTGTACTTCAATTGCGGGCACTAGTGAAACAATTCATGAATCTGAATTACTATATTGTTACTTCGCTAGTTCATTTTAATAAAAGACAAAGTTCGGCATATGACACATTTTCTAGACGTATCAACAAGTACAAATTCAGAAAATGTTACTTATATATAGTCGCGCAAAGAAAACTACACAAGTTACAGAATTCAAACAGAAGAAAAAACGCAGCCATTGATATGAAGTCAATCGATCTACAAAGAAATCAGCAAAGAACTACACCTACAAGAAACTGCTTTACTGTTATAGCGTTACGTAAAATGTCTCGCACTGTTTCTGTCTATTTCTCAAACTTAAATGTCGACACTGACTCAGATATGACTAATTGCTAACCAATAGCAGACAACCAAATCGATTATATACATAAAGGCACACATATACAGTGTAACTGTGTGTGTGAGCTCTCTAGACGGCTTTACGGATATCAGTAGAGACAGTGAAGGAACAATTCTACGTAACGACTTACCCGTGCAATGCACGCAGGCTATTAATTATTATTCATGATTTAACTGAGTTCATCAATCAATAAAATAGACGTCGCGGAGGTACACGAAAATTTATTCACTTTTAACTATAACTCACAAGCCATATGTCGGATATTGATGAAACTAGGTAGTAGAGTCTCGCAATGACTCAACCGGATTGGTACCACAGCCTTACCTATTCCTGCAGCTATAATGGTATGCCATGAGGCTAAGGTAGCTGGTAAACTTAATTTTGCTCGAAGTCTGACATCCCAGCCTTAAGTTGGCAACGCACCATTTTTACCTTTGGTGTCTCTAGGCGGCGTGAATTTCTTACCATCAGGAAATCCGTCTGCTTGTTTGCGTCATAAAAAAAAGACATTTATATGGGACCACTTCCGAATCATAAACTTTTGAAACGAGAACCATCTAAATCTTATCGTTTATGGCCGAATAATAACGTCACATTCATACAAAAAAGATTTAGTACAAACAAGAACACCCTCCTTTTTGGAATTGGTTAAAAATAAAAAGAGATAGGCTAACATATTTCAAATACTTAAACTTTAACTCACATACGTAAGTTGTTTGTATATGACAACTTGTGGCATCCCTAGCACGATGGGTGCAAATTCCTGAAGGTCGCTCAAGCAAACTTTGAATACTCAAGTCCCCATAACCCGGAAAACGCAATTAAATAACGAAGAGGCAACCCTAACCTCGACTCATGATATTATAATTGTTGACATAGAAAAAAACTCTATTAATTTTTATTTTCACCAGAGATTTATGATTATTACGTGAATGTAGTTCGTTTTCTGGCGGATATGTTACGTAAACAGCAGGGAGTGTAGCTATTCGCGTTAAATGTATGAGGGAAAAACGAATATTTAAACGATTCTGTAGTGGAAAATATTTTTGTTACGATCGACAATTTATATCACTTTATTCATATATTCGCGCCGACGATTTCGTTTACCATTAGATACATAATTATTTACAGAAGTAAGTTTCCTGGAAAAAGATAATAACAATTTCATATTCTTCAATAAAAACTACATTTACTCAATCTCTGAAATCACGACAGTAAAAATGCTTCCCCCGTGTTGGTCCGGGCTCCTTTGCAGAATAGACCAACTGCCTTCCTGTGCCAGGCAGCTCGTAAAAGACGAGCATAGGCTTGCCGTCACTAACACCGTGACATCTGACTAGGTGGTAGAGTTTCGCAGCGACTTACCCGGATTTGTACTACCGCCTCACTTATTCCTGCCGCCATAACGTCAT
>NJDD01004720.1:81932-95525 GCA_002245505.1 Calephelis nemesis | reverse complement strand
CAGCACGTGCATGAGTATCGGTTACTTATACACTGCATACCAAATATTATTTTCTGCTTTATCCATATGAAAATCAACATGAGGCTAAGTATTTTGTGAATATTTGGAGTCCATGAAAATAGAGCAGCAATTGATAGAAGGCGTTACTTTGCGGAAATCCATACTTTAATAGAAAAAAAAATTATTTGGATTAGAGCAGCAACATCGATGTTATCCACATTGTGTATATAATACATATATGATGTTTAGTACAAGTTAGTATCATTAAGGCAGCCTTGTTTTCCATTGTACTAAAGTTCAATGTTATACTGATTTTAATTAGAATGGCATTATAAAACTTCATATTAATATCTAATCGCAATGCATTGTTCTAAGTTATGTAATAATCTAACTGTAGCCAGAATTCAGTTTCAGAAAAAAAGAACCCTGTTTTAAAACACCTTTAAGTGAAATCTAACGTAATAGTTTTATAACGATTACAATAGACTCAATATTAGATTGCACGCGGAGAGTATTGGACAACAAAAAGGAACAAACAAAACAAAATCAGCATTAAAAGACGAGGTTTTGTAATGATAATTCGAGGCACTGGAATAACACAAACGTTTCAAATCTTATCTTTTTGAAGTCTATTGAAAAAAGCGTAATCAGATTGCATCAGTTTAAAAAAGACAAAGGCCAGATAAAAATACAGAAAATAAAAATAAAACAAGTAACATTAACGTTTAATGATTTCAAAATTGCTTTGTTTCTGAGAATCAAAGCATATAGCCTAAAGAAGTAATCATGAACTCATCCAAACTCTCTGAGATTTTAAATTCATGCTCTTATAATTGTTAAAATATTTATTTTGATTTTCGAATACGTAGAGCAAGTTTGGAACACAAAAAAAATTTTTGAATGTATATATTTTTCTTTTTCAAGTTTAAACAATTTTCTTGGCTGCAATTTGAGACACGGGTAACTACATAACACAAGAAATCTAAAAAACTGCAAATTCAATCCGTTTTTGACGTTGAGCAGTTTACCGCTTTTAGGGATATCTTATATAAAGGACTAACAAGTACTTATAACACTCAAAACACTGGTTTTCTGTTCTGATCTGTCAAGTTATTAAAGCGCTAGAAAAAAAAATTTTAAACGCGGACAATTCTGCGAGCAACAACTAGTAAAGCCAAGAAAAAGAAAAAGTTTGTTATCACACAAAATCAGTTTAGCAATACAAGTTCTTGGCCTTAAAATGTATTCAAGACATTTATAAATAGACATTGGTATGTAATCCTCGCATGCTCGAAAAGCTTCTTTATACGCTGGAATTCAAAAGAAGGCAGCGAATCGGATCGGAAATGTAATCCCACCGAGCGTACATAACTAAGCGAACTCAAAGCAAATGGACATCGTTTTATTTTGAGTATTAAACAAGAAATTGAGAATGGTGGCGTCAAAGGATATCGGTCTGATTCCTTTCAGTGGCATCGTTTGCTGGATTTCTTCCGCGTTCGACACGCACGGAGAAGACATTCAATAACCAAGTGAAAAGATTACCAAGAGCAATCAGACGAAGCGAATCTAAATAAGAATCTCGCGAGAGTGGTTGGGCGGGGTGGACGAAGGGAGGAAAAACACTCGAATCGGAGCTTTTGTGATCGCCGATTTGATCTAATTGCCATCGAAGAATTCATCAGGAACATTTAATAGATTCGAGAGGGTGCGGGTAAGTGTATGAACGTAGTCACCATTATCCAGCCGCTCACTCGCATCCATGGTCTTGACCGGGACTTGAACCTGGGTCTCCCTCTGACGAGGGCGCTCTTACCGCTAAGCTATCAAGACAAAAGCATGCGAGATCACGGTAAAAAGTAATAAGACATTTTAGAAAAGTGAACGTTAAAACGGTCTCTAAGACGGTGACTTCAGACTTATCTTCACCCTCTTTCAATCATAATCGAATAGCAGAAATTGTTACCGTTTTAATAAAAACAGCCTAAAGTACGCCAAGGTTTAACCTGGTATTATAGTCCTTATTGCAATGCGATACAGACTACAATGTCAAATTTACTGTTACTTTAGTCCACGTTTATTAAGACGGTAAATGTTTTATGGAAGAATTATATCTGAGTACAGATCATGAAATTTAATAGTAGAATTTTAACAAGACAATGCATCTAGGGCTAGATCTTCAAACATAAATTTTAAGTCCTATTTTTAGCCACTTAAATTAAAATTACGCCTTGTCTTCATTATTATTACAGAGTTCATTTGTATCACATTTTTGCATTGTCACAGAAATTACATAACACTCGATATGAAATAGACTATCATTAAACACTTTAAAAACCAACTTTCTCATAACAATATAGCACTGTGTTATTAATTTTCCAAACATTTTAAAGTTTTTTAAAACACTATATAATTCGTTAATCGTTAGTCATGACTCTTGTCATTTTTTTTATTAATACGGTATTTTTTCTAGTTAACTAATTTACTTTGCAGATTTATAAAATTTACCTAACTAGACCTTTCACTGAACGATTTAAACAATATTTGCTTGTAAACCAATTTTGAATTTGCTAAAACAGCTTTAGTACTCAAGACACTTCACTTGAGTTGTATCGTCCTTTGTTGGAAGAAAATCAATTCTATAGCTATGAAGATTTGATCTTAATGTCAACATTTATATTTGTGTTTCCATGTATTGATTCACATAATCAAACAAAAATATATTTGGAAAATAAGTAATCAAGTCTAGTATTTCAACAAACCATTGGTAAACATGAAACTTATTATTAAGAGGAACTGACTTTTCCATTTACAGCCGAAAGTAGTCTAGGAAAGCATTTTTACTGGCCAGACGGCGCCACGTCGCGAACCCTAAGTGAACGCAACGATAATAAGTGATAGTTATATCATGGGTTATGAAAGTAATGCGATTCTTTTCTGTGAAGACTGTTGCGAAGAATGTCATGCCATCTTCATAAAATCATATGAGAGTCATATGAGGGTTGACCGTTCCCAAAACGCAAATCGTGATGAATAAAAACATACTAAAGTATCTTCATGCCCATATCCCCGAAGAGGTAAGCAAAGGCATAACTAGCCGAAGACACTAAGTCCCACAATCTGATAGGTGGCTAGCCTATTGCCAACCGGGCACATATCCAATCCCAAACAACATTTTTCTTAGAAAACTTGTAAAAACTAAATTTTCTTTTTGTTGACCGACCCGGGACCTCATGCAGTAAAGTCCAACACCTATTTGAAGTTATATTAATAGGTAAAAAAATGAAAAAACTCACATACAATATATTATAGTGTTCTCTTTTGAATTAAGTGCAAGGTGATAATTTTGTATAAGCATAAGACAAAGCATATTTGCAAAAAAGTAAACGTAATGTTTCAAGTGTCTTAAATAAATATACTAAGTCCACAATTTTATACAATTTTCAAATTCAATTCGAATTACACAGTTTCTCTTGGTTCTATAGAAATCATTTTAACAAAGAAATTAAATAAGCTTCTAGCAGCATTTGTTTGTAAAGGGCTACAACTATGTATTCCAGAAGCAAAATCAACTTTAGCTTTTGTTATAAAAGGAACATTATCATTTTAATGTTTTAAATGGGTTATTTAAATGGTAAAATGTAATTTAATGGTAAAATGTTTTTTGTTGTTTAACAAAAATAGTATTTATGTAAGGTTAGAAGTTCTATCTAGTCTATACTAGGTATTATAAAGGCTAAAAGGTTGTCGCCTAAATGAATTGTTTACATGTTTAATGGTACCACGAGGTGTCAGTGCAGATAGAAGACTAACGTGGTGTGTAGGTGCTAATCCCAAATCTAATATTCCAGAAGGTATTTTTCAGTAAGATTCTGTATGAAAAGAATTTTGAACTCAAGCCAAAGCTGGTGAATTTTTTCGTTTTATCGCGCCTGTAATTTTTACTACACAAAGCAGTAATATTGCTTACTTTTTTGAAGATTATAATATTAAAATAAAAAATGTAAGCAATATATATTTCGTTAAAAAAAAATTCAATTTAAAGCACCTTTTGAAAGAGGCAGTTATAAAATGTTGTTATATTAATATGATTTAACTAGAAAGATAGAAATTGAATTCATTTTCGTGTATTACCAAGCAAAACCAATTTTATTTGCAAATATTGAAATATTGTTGAAAACTCAATATCGATATACAAATTGGTTTTTAGATACAATATAGATAACGCGAAACGTTATACTATAACGGGGCATTTCTTTATTCAAGGGTCAATTTAAATTTGAAATACACGAAACTTATAAGTTGTTAGACTGTTGAAATTATCAAAAGCTTCTCAACTTTGAGCTCTATCCTACTTTTTTAGTTTGTGAGAATAGATGGAGCCTTATTAATCTTTTACGCAAAATTTACTTAATGGATTAAAATAAAACTTCACATTAAGTTGTTGTTGTGTGCTCTATTTGTAGCAGTAACACTTCCAACCACTATCGAAGATATGCGCGTGAAGTTTTTTTTAGAAATACAGTTTATACGTCAAAATAAAACATTGGCTACGATTTATAAAAAAACATACTTTGACACGTGAGCGAAGTCGCGAGTGGATGTTAGTAATAAAATGACACAACCCGGTTTTTAAGTTTTTTTTATGTTATAGGAAGGCAAACATGCAGACGGATTTCCTGATGGTAAGAAATTCACGCCGCCTAGAGACACCAAAGGTGGTAATGGTGCGTTGCCAACCTGAGGTCAGGATGTTAGGCCTTGAGCAAAAGTAAGTTTACCGGCTACCTTACCCTCTGAACCGGAACACGTCATGACGTTATGGCGGCAGGAATAGGTAAGGCGGAGGTACCAATCTGGGCGAGTTGCTGCGAAACTCTACCACCTAGTAATACTCTTAATACGTCTCTTAATGAAGCCATTAAAATCTAGATTAGTGTCAATAGGAAACCAAATACAAATCAGCAATTCATAAAAGAAACTAAGCACATAACAGCATGAAGACTTAGTATTTTATTACTCAGCATAAACAAAAAACATGATACAATCATAATTTTAAATGATAAAAAAAAATCGCCTCTGTGTTCTAGCGGTCCGGGTGTTGGACTTGACTGAATGAGGTCTCGGGTTCGAATCCTCGGCCAACAAAAAGGAAATTGGAGTTTTCCAATTTTCTAATAAAAAAAAAGTTGGGATTGGAAATGTGCCCGATTGGCGATAGGCTTGCCACCTATCACATTGTGGGACTTAGTGTCTTCGGCTAGTCGTGGGTGCCCTGGCTGTAGAGGTTGGCCTATCTCTTCGGGGATATGGGCGTGGAGATACTATACTTTGATAAAAAAACGAAATTAATTGCATAGCCGATTATCTTATTCGACAGCGTCACTGTTCAATATAAAAGTGAACGTTGATTGCAAATTGAAGGTTCTGTGGCAACATTCTGCAGACCCAACGCGACGGAACTGGGGTAAGGTTATATTGGTGTAGCTGAAAGTAATTTCTGATATTGTGACTGAGAAATTGTACACTTAATTTCAAACAGAACCTCCCTACTTAATCTCCACTTTACTAGCAATTCTGAATACTACTATTAATGCATATAAATAAACTTAGATATTTAGCAGTTTTATGAGGCTCTGGTAATATCTTGCACTGGAAATTCAATCCAAGAATTTTTTATCTATACATATAATAAATCTATAGAATGGTCAATTCTGTACATTGAAAATATTGAAAAAATAAATAGCAGGGGGTGTTACTGGATCGATACCAAACCCAAATATGTGATTAAAATAATTTTGTCTGTCTGTATGTTCAGGCATCACGTGAAAACTAACGGTTCGATTTCGATGAAACTTGGTATATTTATACCCTATTATCCTGGGCATAAAATGGAATACTTTTTATCCTGGAAAAATAGGTAGAAAAAAATATCTTAATTTTTCAGTTTTATCACGCGAAGACCGACATCCGCGAGGACGGAGTCGAGGGCGGAAGCTAGTTTTCAATAAATGGTACAGGTTCGTTTCAAATTTCCATTTACATTAAATTAGTTTAAGGATCTCTTTAAATTCGGTAAATAATTCTAAACCACTTATATCTTTATGTAAAATTATAGACTATCAAACAGTTTACTAGGATATAAGCAATATTTGCGAATACTGATGGCCTTACTGTTGTGATGCTTTCTTGAAGGTCCTAAACATTTTCTGTTTCAATAAAGTAGATATTTTTAAACCCTTTCCTTTTGTCGTGATTCTAAATATTTTTGACATGAGCTCTTTGATAGACACAATGGTAAATCTAATTACGACCTAATTGGAAATCATAAAGCACAAGTTCTTCAACCAATCTAAAATTACAGTATTAATATCAACAAGTTATGAAAAGACGAGAAAAAATAGTAGCTTCTACGGTTAATAACCCAAGAGCTTACCAACCATGACACTAGTGATTAAGATAAATCGTATAATATAATTATCAGATTCAAAAATAATGAGGTATCTTACATAGCGGTTCTTTGAATGCTTTTCGCTTCTAGAAATCAAATAGTGGTTTAATTCTTTTAACGGAAGAGTTGCTAAGGACCATTCTTTCAGCTATTCCTGTGATCGAACGTCGAGTTATTATTCTACATTGCACTGATGTGTAAGGGGTTAAAGTATCTTCACGCCCATATCCCCGAAGAGGTTGGCAGAGGCACAAACTCTAAACAAAGTCCCATTATGTAATAGGTGGCAAACCTCGCCAACCGAGCACATATCCAATCCAAAGCAACAAATTTGTTTAAGAGATTGAAAAAACCAAATTTTCTATTTGTTGCCCGACCCGGGATTTCTTGCAATCAAGTCAAACACCTAGACCGCTAGACTACAGAGACAATTTTCAACATAAAATATAGAAAGATATTATTAACACATTCAATTTTTACTGACATTCGCTATTCTCGGACTCAACAGGATGGTCAGAAAAACCAGACAGACATAAGTAACAGCGAAAGACTTGGTACCTAATACGCTATTGTTATTTGAACATACAGTGCCGTTACTAAGTTGGATATTGGTAAGGTCTTAGGTAAAGAAGTAAAACATACCAAACCTCAACGTCAAAAAAATTAACATGCAATAAAAAACGGTAAGGCTAAGTTGCACCGATAAAAGTATTTTAACAAGGTCGACATTATTAAGACGGAAAACGTCGCAGACAAACGTTTGACCTTGAGGAATAATATCGGGTGTCGCGCTTCAACGCACTGGCTAGTCTCGACCACGAAAAAACCACCACCACGCTAACCTTCGTCACACTCCATTGGAGCTAGACACGCTCGTAATAAAACTCATTTCCATTTATTTATTAGATTTACAAAAATCATTTCCTTTATATTTTACTAGCGACCCGCCCCAGCTTCGCACGGATGCAATGCTGATGCAATGTAAGCGGAAAAAATGTAATTATTTGCGACATCACATTAGAAACCTCAAAAATAACAGTATTTGTCCACTATTTAATGGATGATATTATACATAAAAACCTTCCTCATGAGTTACTCTATCTATTAAAAAAAACCGCATCAAAATCCGTTGCGTAGTTTTAAAGATTTAAGCGTTCATAGGGACATACAACATGACACATGACAGAAAAAGCGACTTTGTTTTATACTATGTAGTGATTTAGTTGAGCGCATAAGTTTCTTTATTTAAATTTGACATGTTAAATAAAATTTGTTAGTATTTATCACAGATAACAGATCTTTTATTTCTGCAAGTCGAAGCTCGATAATTGCCATTTATTATATATTTCTTACCCCACCCCGGCTTCGCACGGTTTTTTTAGTTTTAAAGATTTAAGCATACACAGGAATTTAGGGACTGAGGAAGTGACTTTGTTTTATGCGATGTAGTGATATGAAGCAAATTATATTAAAATTTTATCTTCCATCTTTTAAAACATTTTAACAACTTTTTCGTACCCCAGAATATTGTGTAGGAAAATAATGTTGCTCTTTATTTCAGTCACTTTCTATGATCATTTTTTTGTACTATTTCTATAATCTAACAAAACTTTATATGTACTTAGATAAAATATACCAAAGTGGTACTTTTTACTATACTTTTTCCAAAAATATTGGATTTTTTTTACGAAAATTGAAAGCAACTCTAAAAACATTGTTAGAATATAATTAAAAATATATAACTGTCTGGAATGTATGTATGTTTCCGTATGAAACAATTTTCAGATATTTCGGAATTACGGCAATGTTTAAACAAACAGATTTAAATGTAAACATGTCTGCAAATGATGTCATCGATTTATGATTTTGTTATTCAGTGCGCGGTCCAACGTACGTTGGTAGCGTGGCTAAATCAGCAGGGAAGTTAGGAGTTAAGGGTATTAGCTTAATTTTGTCATTGTTTTCGTCATATAATACATTTTATCTTCGCATTTCTCAAAGTAAGTCGGGTAAAGCACAACTGTATTATCTTTAAAAAACTTACCTCTTACACTTTCCTCCTTAAATTGTTTACACGTTTCAACAAACCAGCACAAAAGGATTCATCGCAGCCGTAAGGACAACAATGAACTTACTTTTCTGTTTGAATAAGTGTAACGGTATTTCTTCTACTTATAAATCGACCTGACAATTACTTCAATGTACATCAATATTTAATGACTCTAAAATACAGAGAAAACGCTAACTGATATGAAAGGTTGAGGAATATCCGAATATAACATTTGGTCGAACAATACCGCACCGACATTTCAAGGATTACATACTCTAATTTGAAATATGAGAGTATGTATCAAAGTAAAGAGCGTGTAAAGCAGTCCAGATTATTATTCGAGCACGTAGGTCAGTTCCGGCAGTCAAAACAAAGGCTATTGTTAACCTGTGTGGAGCAGATAGAGCTCTAGCTGCTCTCGCATTCGGGACGTGTACGAGGCACATTAAGCAGGCACTAGGGACGCTAGCAGACTGGTAATTAGCACGGGAGGCGAAAAATTTGCGACGGTTTGAAATTTACGAGGCGAAAATTACGCGATTCCGGCGCTATCGCTGCAGCTCGGTCGTTAATGTGCACGCCTTATCGAACATGGTACGAGTGCCCGAGACCCCGTCGTGCTTCTACATTAAAGTCACATTGGTGGAGGCATAAAAATAACAATGATAATTGAGCTCAGGGAATACAGAAAATTGACTATAAATGAGAAAAAGTAGCTTGAAATTTCTCGAATGTTGCTATCATGAGATGTTGTATTAACGATCTTAACATTTTTAAATATTTATGTACTTCTGATTGTTTGGTGAGTTTGTTAGGTTAGGGTATCTATCTTTTTGTATTTGTATCTCCATCTCTATTATTTGCTAGCATTTATAATATCACTGGTAATGAACTTGCTCAGTTTAGAGTTATAATAACAATTACGTTTATGTGCATTTTTTGGTTACTTTAGGAGGAAACATATTTATTAAGTATTAAAATTAAAATAACGAAAGGTCGTCATTTTGTAAGCACAAAATATAGCTGTAGTTTCAATATTAAAAAAAAAATTAAACTGATTATAGGGTAATGAAACATTGACCACTAAATCAACATTTTATATACATATATAAAATATACATATAAAAGCAAAGGCAGCAACATTCAGTATGGGGTGGAACTGGATGTTGCTGCCTTTAACTTTATATGACTCAATTTTGGTTATTAAGTTTAATTAATTAAAATAAAATTTCAAAGCAGTTTGAGATTATTTCTGAACTTAATTTTAAAGTAAAGTATAACAAAGATAAGTAATTCTAAAAATTGTATATTTTAGTTATTAGAACAATTATTATCATTTATATTATAATTATGCCGTTGGTCAGGTATAATGTAACGTTTCTATTAACAATGAATAAATAACTTTTATGCTTAATCTTCGAAACGAGTTAATTACACAATTTCTCGAAAAAGGTAAAGATATAGAAGTTATCTACTTAAAGATTGTTTTTTTTTAAACATATACTCTTCCTAATAATGTAGGTCCTTATTTTCTAACACAAGTTAGACCATTAGGTGCCATGGTTTATTTTAGTATGTATTCTGATGCTATGAGTAGATGACGCAAAACTCATAAAAATTGCACTGCAGGTTGGAACACTAAAAATTAAACGAGTAGATTTGATAACCTCATAAACAATTAAAATTATCAATTACAGTTAATTGTCGAATCAAATATAAAAATATATGATAACAAATATTACATCTGCAACAAAAACAGTTATTACGGACTTAAAGATTTTTAATAAAATTAACATTTTGAAACTTTTGACATCGACCATAATGTGAAAATTTATTTTGGAATTGGACCTTTAAGTTAAGTAGATTTTATAAGTACTTTACAAGACTAAAAACTTGATTGTTTTGTGCAATTTCTAAGGCTTAGATAAGTTCTTCAATATTGATTTTAATATCAGCCATTACTATTTGGGAAGCACTAATAAAATGTAAGCCATAATAATAAAATTGTACATCAACTCGTTTTATCTATGGTTGCAAATTTAGTACATACTGAATGAAGTATCCGATTTTCCTTCGAAGGTAAGAAACAAAATATCTAAACAGTAACACACTACTATTTAAAAGCAATTATTGACATATCTATAAGATATTTCATTATTTGCATAAATGGTTATAATAACAGGAGTAATATGAAGGACTAATCTTCTGTTGGTGTACTAATTAACTTTATATATTAAAGCAAAATAAAGCAAGCTTCCGAGAAATGTTTTTTGAGGCCAGTGTTCTATTTGCATAAAATAAAACGTTAACCACAAATGTTATCAATGTTATTAAACGTTTTATAAATTTGGCCATGTAATCTCTAGCTTGGACTGGTGTGTCATTTCCATTTAATTTTCACACAGATAAGATAAAAAATGTGATAAGTGTTATCAAGCGGCCATTTGCTTTACTGCATTTTTGTATTGTACCTACATAATTTAAAATTATGTTGCTATATTTTAGGTTAACATGAAATTTAAAATTTTCCATACTTTATCATTACAATTTAGTGCATCATCATAAAAATAGCGAGAAATGTATTCAGAACATAATTTTACTAGTGTTAGAACTGTTTTTTGATGATCTAGATACAAAATCAAAGATTTCTTAATGATGAAATAAAGATTTAAGATTCCTAAAAGGAGAATATTCAAAGAATTACTCAATTTTTTCCAATTTGTGTACAAATTTTAGGTTAACATAAAATTTAAAATTTTCCATATTTTATTATCATATTAGAACTTAGTGCAATATCTTAAATAGTAGCGACAAATCTGTCTTCAGAACATAATTTTACTAGTGTAAGAGCTGCTCCTTATGATAATATAGATACAAAATCAAAGTTTCTCAATGATGAAATAAATTTTCAAGATTCTTAAAAGGATATCTTTATTAATTTGAAACAATCTGTAGTTCAATTTTTATGAAATTATTTTTACGAAATAAACAAACGTTACTGTTTAATATTTTATAATATTTAAAAATGACATCATAATCGAAGCCATTACGAAATAGATTAACACTTAGCAGCGTTGTTTGCAATTTCCAGGTATTAGAAAATTAACAAAGAAGAAACAATTTGTGGAACTTGGTGCTTATTTTATTGTGTCTCTTCCATAAAGGATTACTCGTGAAGAACATTTTCATATTGAGGCCGTTAGTGCTATTTTAAAAACGGGAAGAATAAAAATGTGCTATCAGTGCTCTGTTTTGTTGACTTACGTTTCATTGTATCCCGGGAGCAGGTAGACGGGCCAGCTGTTACCCTTGTGGAACAGTGCAAACAAATCATTGTAGACCTAACCCGATTCAACATTTTTAAAATTTCAGAATGAACATGTTGGATTTATTATGCGTTATGTATCGTACCAATTCAGTTATATTTTTGCCTTCTTGTTATTACATTGTTATTGAGGTGATGATTACTTGCACTTAACTTTGCAACAAATCTATTGTTTTTTTGTTGTTGTCGTTTTAGCTAATTTGTTGCTAACCGCGAGGTTTTTACAACTTCACCGAGCTATAACAAATCTATTGCTATTTGGTATTTTAAAACTGTTTAAGTCAAAATCTTTTGCATTTTATTATCACCTTTCAAAATATATTTGTTTTCGGTTATTTTTTATTGTTTTTATGGAAATATTTAAAAACTTGTCAGCGTACCATCTTTAAGATGCATTGTATTAATTTCTTAGAATGAGGATCTAGTCAAAGTATTACTTTATTTACACCATTTTTAAACTTCAACTGAATTTTGATCCAGATTAAATCTGAGACCATATCATAATGATTGATAAGATTCAATTCATTTTGAAATGACACTTAAGATAAACAGTATCTTGATAAGAAGACAAGGATTTCTTAGATTTAGATTATGTCATGGAGTTTTTAAGATTTTAAAAAAATAAACTAACTATAAGTTTTATTAAAAAAGCATTAAAAAAGACACAAAATTAAAAAAAAAAATATACGTGAACTTTAAATTGAAACAACAAAGGACTTTAAAATATTTTCGGTAGAGAATTGTGCTCAACTCTACAAGACTTTCGATTAGTGTCAAATCTTTATTTTAAGGTTTGAATTGTCTCTTTAACGCTATTCGAATCAGGCATTTTCAGAATATTACGATTTATTTCGAAAAATGTATAAAATTAGAAAATTTTGCAATTTTTGCAGTTAAGACAAAAATGTGTTTTTAGAATCTGATAAAAACAACTTTTGAAAATTTTGAAGTGATTTTAAGGAAATTAAGGGAAATTTCAGAAACGTTATCAAGATAATGCACAAAAGTTGTGCTGGTTATGCAGTATAATTTGAGAACCATGCAAATATCTTTATTTAAAAATATAAATTTTAGTGACAAGAAAAGTCTACACACCAGGATATCATTTTTGAAGCTCTAACTATTGGAACTAGCAAAATTTCTCAATATCAAAAAGGTAGACACTCAATACTTAAAACTCAATTTTTGAATTGGTGCAAAAAGCGCGGACGAGGCTGGAACTGCATCGAGCTAGTTCTAATGCGAAAGCTCATGCGGGGGCGACGTCCACACTGGAGCGACCGGTTGTGTCACCAATTATGACATTACCACGCCAATCGCTTCAGCTATCGGAAACTTTCCGCCGAAATTCGGAAATCGCCGACAACTGGGTACACAAAACCGTATCACTTATGAGGCACACGAATAAAAATAACACGCGCAAAATGAACACAACTTATTTCACAAACTTTCACGAAACACTTCGCCGCGAATTCCGAATTCGACGCTTATAATATAATGAGCAACACTTACATGATGAGGGATAAACAAGCTGGGTAAGGGAGCGTAAATGTCCAAAATTCAAATCATAGCAAGTCGCACGTAAATTGGAAGAAACGATTCGCCGGTAGAGCAGAGGTCGCGTTCGCGGCCACGGTAGGGCGGCACGCGTCGTGTTCGGAGCACGAGTGCGGTGCACAGAGCGGCGCGAGTCACACAAGCACAAGCAGAGTCGGCGGGCGACTGACGGGAGGCGAGCGGGGCGTCGCTGCGCGCGCACCCCACCCC